>BQNB010034203.1:0-50959 GCA_026074375.1 Tanacetum coccineum
CTTAAAGTAAGAAACACGTACCTACACACGAAATGAAACCAAAAAATATACATAAATATTAAGAATAAATCCAATTATCTTATAGTATGTGTGTTCAACTAAGACGGCATAAGATATGATATGATTGTATACTCGATCACTCATGGGATTAAAAAATTGGTTTTACCTAATACTATTAACATTGCTAGGAAAGGAGACTTTTTAAAAACAATATAGTATTATTTTTCATTCACATTATTTTAGTTGTTGATTGAAATTTTCAAGTTTTAAAATGCGATATATAGATATTATGTAATTTCACCAATAAGAGAAAAATACATAATAATAAAATAGTTGTACCTTCTCTTCTCTATGGGCATGTCTTTTATGGAGTGGCCTAAGGGGACAAAAACTAAGATAAACTAAGTGAATTACTTGTTTGAATTCAATGTATGCATAAAGACAAATACTTAGCAAGTTTTTATGTACGTTTATCGTATATGGTCTAACTCATATCTTTGTACTTTATAGAATTATAGTTTATATGTTATAAATTTATTCAGATTGTATTTTATATTTTTTTTTGAACGGCGGCATTATATTGACGAAAAGGCTAGCAAAAACTAGCAAAACAAGAATTACATAGGATAAGTCTCAATTGGATTTCTTAACCAATCTACCCAAACGATAATTCAAAAAAACACATATGATGTAGAAAACTACACGACCAAATGATAATTCAATCTTTTATGACAATTTGTAGGTGGATAATTGGAAAGATAATTAACGTATAAAACAGTTGCTTAGTCAATGTTATAATGATAGAAAAACATTAAGAAGTCGTCAAAATTCTAATGGATTCTTCAATGGTGACGTTGACCTAGCTAACCTTCTTAAGGCGGCCATATGCATACACTTTTCAAATAAGTCTCCAACAAGGAAACTACTACATCAATATAAAATAAGGTCTAGAAGACAAGAACTATGGATTCGTCATTATTATTTTCTAGCAAGAAAAAATTAATAAACATAATGTTATGAGAAGAAATAATAAAAATATGAGTTAGTTTCATATATATCATTGATAATAATAGGTCGATAAACTTCATGCGTTTCTCCAAAACATCTATAAAAATTCATACAAAGACTTGCAAGTATTAAAAAATAGTAGTAATACGTGAACAACTTACACTCTTTTGGATAAGCTCAATGGTTTGTTTATTGTGGCATAAAAAGGTGAATCTTGTAGAGATAAAAAGGAGTGAAATATGTATCAAAGAAAATAATCCGTCTAAAATTCTTTCTAAAGGTTGTATATTCTTGCTAGCATTGAAAAATACATTTTCTAAGGTGTACGTTTTGTCGCATAAAATATAAGGTTTATACCTTATATGTGGTTTTAAAAGACAAACTAACAATGTCATATTATAAGTACCCCTTGGTTTATATCCTATATTTTAAAATTTTATGCATGAATTTTTTATAACTACTACTTGTTGACATATCATATTGTGTAAAAATAGCAATTTGAATGAAAAAAAACTTATAAAAAAATAAAATAAGGAAGGATGAAAGGCGTAGGAGGCAAGTAAGCCATGGTTTCGAAACATCTTACTTGTTTCTCTTGTACGTTTTACTAATTCCATTTCCATATCCAAACTGCTCTCTTTATAAGCCATATTTCATACACAATCAACAAAATTTATAATTATTTCTCTCAGTTTTGAAGTTTTACATACTCAATATCACAATTCTGTTATTTGCGAAAAACTCCAACAAAGAATCATTTTAAGATACTATATCTTGTTTTACTAAGGTAATCTTTGTCCTTCTTAGTATGTTGTTAGTTTATGTTATATTTGTTTTATTTGACGTTCACAAAATTTAATGATGATTACTAGAATATTATGCTGAATTCCCTGTTATGTTTCTGCAGTTTGTTTTCCATTAATTTTACGCGGCAAAAAGGGAAGAAAGTTAGAAGATGTTGGGAGAATTGATCACAAGTAGTCTTGTGTAAGTTTTTTTTTCTTCATGGGAAATTGGGTGTTTCATGTTTGGTTGTAAATGATGGGATTGGGTTCGAAATTTAAAGTTGGTTATGGCTGCAGGTTGATACTTGGATATGCTTATCCGGCTATGGAGTGTTTTAAAACGATAGAGAAGCGGGATGTAGGAAATGCAGAACTGCGATTTTGGTGTCAATATTGGTAAGTGCTTCTTTATTTGGCAAACCGTATATGCCATGGAACGTGCAGTTATGTTATTTTATCTTGATTTAGTTTGATGAATATGATTGATGTGCTAGTAAATTATTAACATGTCAAAGCATAATTGTTAGGCACTAATAACTTGAGTGCCCAAAGTGGAACTTGTTGAATGTCAATCGCCTTTGTTGTAATGATTGGAAGTGACATTGTTTGTGACAGTATGCATGGCTTATAAAAATGAAGTTGAATACTTGAATCAAGAACAAAGATGTCCCGCTTGATTCCACTTGATGTATCAGAATTTATCCAAAGTTCAATCATGTTAGCTGTGGAATATGCATGTGTAGATGATCTTGTTGGATAATTGAAGAAACTTGAGTAAGATTTTAGGCGGAGAACTAAATAAACTCTAGAACATGGACACGCTATTTAGGCCAAGTTACATGATGAATTGCACTTGTGGGCGCATAGGGTCACCCTCATGTCAAACGAAGGACAATAGCAAATGGTGACCCGTAAAGCTACCCCACTGACATCGTTTTTCTGGAATAAAATTCTAAAATTTGAAATAATTTTGTTAAAAACGATGTATGTAGTATAAGTTAAAAGTTGTGCATACGCTGTAGAAGCAGTTTTGGTAAAGGATTAAGGATGTGAAAAGTAGGCCCATTTGAATCATGCTCTTAAAGAGTGATAATGATGTTAGACATAAAATGTGAATGTCACGGTTATTTTCTTAAAAGAATTCTAGAATTATGCATAACCATTTGGTTCTAAGCGGGTGTGTGAGATTTACTTATTAAGGTTGTCGGTCAGCTTATTGCAATTTTATCATATAAGCAGTTTGAGAGTGTTTGGGATAGTGAACCGAACACTTTTTATTTGCGAGTGAAATAACACTTCTGAATAATCAGAAACATGGTGGGTTCTAACAAGCAATCCCAAACACCCCCAAAGTTCATAATGTGGTGTAAACTTGGGTAGACTTTCTTCTAACAAATGCTGATTTATTGTTTGTGATTTATTTTTCTCAGGGTGATTATCGCAATACTCACGGTCTTTGAAAGAGTTGGCGATATATTCATTTCATGGTACATATATTTATTAATACCATCATCTTCACAAACAATATATTTATGTCATTATTTTGGACTAAAAATTGGTATCCATTTTATAGGGTGCCAATGTATGGAGAGTTAAAGCTGGCCCTTATTATCTACTTATGGTATCCTAAAACTAAGGTAAACAATAATGCAACATACATTATTTGTTTCATATCTTTTTCGTTGCTAAAAAAGGAAGTTATGTTTGATTGCAGGGTACAGGATTTGTATATGATGCGATGCTGAGGCCATTCATAATAAGACATGAAACAGATATCGAAAAAAGTTTAAAGCAATTTAGAGACAAAGCGTGGGATGTTGCGATTTACTATTGGCAGAATTCGACAGAATTAGGCCAAACAAAGTTCTTTGAAATCTTTCAGTATCTAATATCTAAGCCTTTGGTCTCAAGGCCAACATCTCAGGTATGTAATGTTGGATTATTACCAAAAGACAGAATGTAGATTTTTAAAGAAAAAATGTCAAGATGGGTATGTCAAGCAAGTTGGGTAATGGATCAAAACGAGTTTGGGTTGAAACTAGTCATATTTTAGACCAGAAGACCTTATGGTAACTTGTGCTTACAAAAGAATGCTTATGGTAACTTGTCATATTTTAGACCAGAAGACCTTCATTTTTTTTAAAGGAAGTTAAGGCATTGCTTGTGCTTACAAAAGAATGCCATTATTTACGATGTTAGTAAGAAACAAAGTAAAATGAATTAGGAGATCAGATGCATGGAAATAACCTTATGGTAACTTAGCTGGCTCAACCCGCATTTGAGGTGTTATTTTATTTAGCTTTATTTTTTATATGACCCGTTTGAGATAAAACACAAACTTATTTGACCATTTCATAAGTTAATGGGTCGAAATTACCACCTCTTATTTCAAGTCATGGGTCTGGTAAATGTTTTCATGAATTACATGAAGTACAATATGCATGGAAATGTTGATTTCGTCAAGTTCAATCGAACATTTCTCAAATTGATGACCCTCACATTCTTGTTTTTGTCGAATTGATTATAATTCATTGATAGTGTGTTTTATGGTTGTAGTGGTCAGCCAACTTGTTAAATTGACACTCCTTTGATAGTACCTTTTCATATATTTATTGGACAATCAATCAAAATATAAGTTTGTATAATACTTCTTTTATAAAGATTTGGAAAACCATGTGGGCGGAAATTCACAACACGAAAACAAACAGATTAGGGCTAAGTCTATAAGGGTTTGGGTCGTAAACGAGTCAATTCGCCTATAGTGTTTTATTAACGG
Organism: Tanacetum coccineum; assembly: GCA_026074375.1. Classification (NCBI taxonomy): domain Eukaryota; kingdom Viridiplantae; phylum Streptophyta; class Magnoliopsida; order Asterales; family Asteraceae; genus Tanacetum; species Tanacetum coccineum. Next base: position 4,570 of record BQNB010034203.1, read on the forward strand.
GTGAGTTTGGGTTGACCTTAGCCAACCTGTTTGCAACCGACTTACACCATTGACCTGACAACCTATTTACAGCCCACTCAACTAGCCAAGCATTTTTTCCCCTTAGATAAACAGGTTCGGGTTGAGTTTTCAGATAATTCTAACTAAACGGGTGGTTTGGGTGTGGATGATACCAACCAACCAGACATGAATTCCAACCCCTAGACAATTATGTATGAAGGCATTCATTGATCCGGAAAAATGAATGTTCGTTAAGTCATCCAATAACACAACCACATAAACGAGTGTGCAAAATCCGGGACAAATCCATAAATTAACACCAAATTTAGATGGCACGGCTAGCATTATACTCGTCCTAATGGCACCAATGCCTCTTGGCTGGACCCTACTCATATGTGATTAGAAAGAATTATTATCTTCAATTGCATTTGTTATTCTACCTATATTAACAATGTGCTAAAATGATCTTTTATGCAGGGGTTACAAAATCATCAAAGCTCCAATGACGGACATCCTCCACCGCCTCCAATGACTCCAACTCCAACCTTGTTCGGATTAGGATCAGATCACGGTGATAACAACAGATGGACCCCATCCGCACCACCAGTACCAACAGCCAGCCACCACCACAACCACCACGGATACGCACCTGAGCCACCTCTCCCATCGTCACCAACTACCTATGATTCTAGCTCGACTCATAAAGAACCCGTCTGGCTTAGATTCAGACGATCTAGAGGACTTTAATTCCTTCAAAGTAGCTATATGATATATTAGTTCAGATTGTATAAAAGAACAAGAACAACAAACAACAAAATTTGTATTCCAATTTTTTATTAATTCATTTGTTTCATCTGTTACACTTTATTTTTATGAAGTTTGTACCCATAAACCTTTGGCTCATAGGCCAAACACTTGTTATATATACCTTCAAAGTTTTAACTGGGACACGAACAAGCAATCGCATATATGTGTCACGAAACGTAGGAAAACATTAGAGAATCTAGTCCATAACCGATGAAAAACATTCTGTCCACCAGAGTCAGGAGAACTGGACATGGGCTGCAGGTATGCCCAAGCAGCCTGCTTCACAAGTCTGTTTCTTATCGATATCTCATACCCCGAATGAACTATGAAGGAAGGAGCTTTAGGTGACAGGATTGTGTTAGGCCCAGAAGGGAGAATATCGCGTAAAGAGGTGTAAGAAACTGGTCTAAGAGATATTAACTCGAAGTCGGACGTTGAGGAAGTGCTCGTGGCGGTGCTCGTAGTAGAGGGTGTTACTATGGAGTTTCGTCGTCGAAGGGTGGTTTCCGGAGCTGTAGTAGTATCATCTGTGGTGGTGTCCATAGGAAAAGAAAATGGTGGCAAAGTTGGTTTTTTGGTTGTGAAAGTTTTTATAAAAAATGTTGAAATGAAATGGAGTAGTGATGTTTTAAGCCAATTATTGGGCTTATGTGCGCATCTAAATTAATAAGTAAATAACAAATTACGTCATTCATTATGTCTTTTTTGGCAACTACTATGTTTTTTATTTAAAAATTTGGTCGTTAAATATAAAGATAAGTATTAAGGGACATATGTAGTTTTGAGATTTTATTCATTACACCTTTCTATAGTATTGCTAAGGAAGGTATCTTTGAGATACACATATGTTTCACTATAAGTGTCGGCGAATAACCCTTTTTTTCGGAGTAAAAATCAAATAATCCACAGGTTTTGAACTTACCGCCATACAAACTCAAACTGGGTAAAACATTCATTTTTCAAAAGAATCTTCCAATCAACTTAATGGTCCTATTTTGCATCTAGTCGTTCTATCGATATTTTGCTAGGTTGAAAAACATAATAACAATAAAAGGACGAACAAGTTTAGACGTATTTTTGTGGGGACAATTTGTGGGGAAATAATGTTGTGGTGGAAATGGTAAAGACGTTAGAGAAAATATGTGACAATAAGAAAAAACATGTGCTTTACATTGGAATCTGATTGGATGATAAGAGACGAATGAGTCTATTCGCAATTTCAAAGAATTAATAATTAATAAATAATGATAAAGATTGGTTAGTGGCATATCACATTTGAGTGTGATATGCTTTTATTTAACTATATAGTATAAGTTTATAACTCCATGATTCAAGGAATATTATATTTGATACACTCCATTTTAGATCTCTTCAACATGTAAATAGATGTGGTTTTTCTGTTAAGATAAGCATTTATAACTCAGATGTACATGGATTTAATTGGGTTAATTTTGAAATTGTTTTCGACTCTTCCTTTACCACCTTCAAATCTACGCATCTAGCAAGTTTGAAAAACAATAGGTGATTTGATGTTGGTTAGATCTCTTCAAATAGATTAAAATATATAGTGACGTGTAATTTTCCAATTGCTCAAAAGTCAAACCACAACTAGTTGTCCTATGGCTATGTCACTAGCGGTAACGGTATGATTTATTAGAAATTAGGGTGCGTTTGGTTTGTAAGTGAGATTAGATTCAGATTTGAATTTGAAAAAAGTTTAAAAGTAATTAAGTTAGAATATCTATTTTTTCATTAAAAAATGTAAATAGCAGCTCCATCGTGTGGTTGGCAATTTTTCAAAAACTCAAAAAATACATTTTATATTTATGAATAGTGAAAACCCACTAAAGTGCAGAGAATTGAGATTTGAAGCTAATAGGCGCGCGTGAGTCAAAAGAATGAGTACCAAACATTTGATTTGGGCTATCTTTGAGCCTAAAGCCCCCTACACCCACGTACCAAACGCACCCTTAAATTTATACAAGTTCAAAGTATATGAAAGGCTTTTGTAAAACCATAGACATTGCTTCTTTTAGGCCGGATGATAAAAGAGTGTCAAACTCACCTGACATGTAAGCGTTACATCAGCTTTTTCTCTCCAACTTTAAAACTTACTACAATTCACCTTTCTTCCGTAATAACAACTCAAATTTCAACTAAAACTCACCTTTAGTCACCTTTTTTTTATTTAAATACTTTTATTCGTAAACTAAAAACGTAAATATTAACATAAACGTACGAAATTAATAAAAACGTTAACTAAATTAAAAAGTTTTATTCATAGATTAAAAACTTAAAACGATACATAGATAAATAAAAACGATACGATACATAAATAAATAAAAACTTAAACGTAAACTAATACTGCAAATTATACTTCGCCTTGATCTTTGCCCTTACTTCATCCATTGTCATTCGGTGGTCTCCGGTCAAGTGATCGTATGGCCGGAGATAGAACCTTATGTCTTCTTGTTCTTGTCGATACTCTTGAGTTGCAACCTCTCGTTCACGACATTCCACGTCCCTCCTTTTGATTTCTAAAAAAATTTCGCGTTGTTCTTTCTCTTGAGTTGTCATCTCGGTTACCATCAAACTAGCCAATGCATCGTCATTCATAGTTGATGATCCCAACGCTTTTGACCCTTTATTTTTTCCAGCAGCTTTCGCTTTGTCCCTGCCCCCAGGTCGTCGAATTTCCTGCACCTCATCTTCATCGTTTTCGCCAACATTAGTATTCAGATTAATACTAGCGTCCTCAGACTCTGTGTTGAACGAAGTAGAACCAGATGACTTGTGTCTCTTGCTACCTCCCGAAGACTCTATGGCAAATTTTGAAAATGCTATTTCTTGCCATTTCGGACCATCTTTTAAAACCTCCCAACAATGACGAAATTTAAAGGGAGTCTGGTTTCAACTTGATAGTGAATCATTACCCTGTTAATGTAATCTTCGTCTTCGGCTCCACTCTCCTGCGACACACGCATGATGTTAGCGTACACTCCACAAAACTGAATCACGGCCGGGCGCACCGTCTTTCATTTTTCGCACACCATATCGTACGTTCGACGGCCGTACTGGTTTGTTTTGCTCTCTATGTACTGCAAAACCTCACACCAAAAGCCATCTTGCTTCCTCGCGTTACCATGCTTGTTGTTTTCATAAATGGCAACCCAACCTTTAGCTAACGCAATTTCTTCCTTGGTTGTCCACGCAATTAACCGGGGTGCATCATCACTTTCAATCGTCCTCTTTTGGCGTGCTCTAGTCGGCTTCTTCGTCTTCTTTGGTGAGGTCGCGACTTGTTTAACCGTAGATTCGTGAGGATTGGGTTCTTGGCAATAACCGGTGTTTTCTTGAAAAGAGTCCAAAAATTGAGGCGAGTACAACTCTTCGACCGGAAATGCATTAATCGAAGACATGGCTGGATCCGTACGCCGTTGTGATGACGAACCACCCATTTGGGTTTGTGAGACGTAGTCTTGGTGACTAAATGGGAACGAGCTTGGTTGTGACGAGTAATCCTGAAAAGCGTTTGGCTGTAACCCGTAACAGTGAAACACGTATTATTTCGGTGCCGGTGTCGGGTTTCGGTATGGTTGGTTTGGGTAAGGTTGATGATAGTATGATTGCGGCCGTAATAAGTTCGGGTTCGGTGATGGGTTTCCGAGCCTAAAGGTGCTCTCGGGTGTCGGCGGATTGCTTCGGTTGAGGTTTCTTGGTTGACGTTTGTTGGGTCGGGAAGTGTTTTGGTGAGACATTTTTTTGAAAATAAAATTGAGTATGAAGTTTTTAGAGATATTGCATATAAATAGGAAGAGTTGTGTATAAAAATGGGTGAAGTAGTGCGTATTTATAAATAAAAAAGAAAGGTTTTTTTAAAAAGGTTTTTTTTATGTTGGCAACGGTTACAAAATTAAAGGGCCCACAATAGTTAAAACTCACTTATGTGAGTTACTCATTGAAACATACCAAAACTTAAGGTAACTTTAATCACCGGGTAAAGACTCGCGCGTGAGTTCCATACTCACTTCGATGAGTCGGGCTCTTTACCATTCAACCTTAGATTCAAGAGATTATGGGTCCGTTTGGTACAAAGGGTTGGTAGCGAAATATTAGATTAGACTTAAAACATCACGTTTGGTTGTTGGGTTAGGATCATAAAGGGCCCATTAAACCTCAATATCAAGGTATTTTCAAATCTAGGGTGGGAGGGGGGTTTTGGGCAAATCCTTTATACATGTTGATGTGGCACAGTTCTACGCTCTTGTTTAGTTGACAATTTTTAAAAATACTATAATTTTATTTTTTTTATATTTTACATATATAAAATAATATATCAATATATATTTTATCTCTCATACTTTTTTTAAATCTTATACTAAATTCAAATCTTAATCCAAATCTAAATCCGTAGCCAATCCCACTAACAAACCAAACGTGCACTATGTTTGCTTTTCTCTACCATTTGTTTCAAAATATATAACCTTTGTCGGTTTGTCCATTTAAACTTGTCTCTTTTGCCGCCTATGTTAATCATAAGCGCAAACCACACCAACTACAAGTAGTATCCCAGTCATCATTTTCGATCTCAAGTGGCAAAATACTTCGTTTAAGAACTTATTACATGGGGTAGTACGTGTATCTGTTTTATGATAAATTTAAAAAACTAAAGGAAGCGATAGTGGTACCTCCTATAATTCATGTAATTTTCTCCATCTTTTTTATATATAATTTTATTTTTGTAACTGTGAAATAAAAAAACTGAACTGAAAATATAAAGTTTGATAAGTTAAAGTAAAACACAAAAAATACAGAGTAGCAAACTACCAATAATTTTGTCTTGTCCTGTTGATAAAGTGGGTAAAATTGCCCAAAAAAGTACGTAACATAAAATATAAAGTTTGACAAGTCAACAGTAATTAAGGACAAAAAGATACCGAACAAAAAATCATAAAAAATTGTCTTGTCTTGTCAATAAAGTGGGTAGAAGAGAGGTAGTTGGGGTAAGGGTGGTCACCTGAAAAAACAATTATATGCAGGGACGGACTCACATGAGAGTTAGGCGCGACACGACTCACACTCGATTTTATGTCACAAAGTGTAATATCTTTAAAAAAATATGTCTCTTCTAGAGACGTGCAACCCCCAATTTACCTAATAACCCTAAATTCTTCATAATGATAAAAAGAAAATTGTAGTAACATCTTTTGAAAAATCCTGAGTACGTCTCTGACTATATGATATATGCTCATTGCAAAAGTATAAATGATTTTAAACTAAGATAAAGATATGCAGTATATGAATACGAGCACAGTTTTATGTGTAAAATATGTACGGTAATATTGTTTGGTAGCACATTGCTTATTTGGTAAGCTTGAGCTCGGCTTGGCTCGTTTCAACCCCTGCTTACGTGTATGAGTTATTGACTAAGAACACTATAAGATAATTATCATCATAAACTCATAAAGTCACAGAATGTATAGGGCATTATGAACATAACATGTTGCGTATTGCTGTTTGCAACAAATCCATGCAAGTAATCAACTAATCAACCTTGCTAGAGCATACAACCTTCATATAACATCATTAAATAGAGTAGAGGTGGCAATTTGAGATTCATTGGTTAAAGTTGGTTTAGATGGGTAAATATTTTTAAGTGATGCGTCTAGTTGGGTCATCCTTTTTATTTATAGATGAGACTAGGTGGGTCGAGCATTTCTCCCTTAATATTATAGATTTGTCTAGTTGGGTCTCACAACGGATCTAGACGGGTCTCCCTTAAAATTATAGATGGGTCTCTCAAAGGGATTAGACGGGTGTAGCGGATCCGTTTTTTTGCCTTTTTATCCGTTTGCGAACGTATTTGTCCGTTTTCGACCGATTTCGACCGTGTGCTTTGGACCGTTTTCGTCCATTTTTTGACCATTTTCGACCGTTTTCTCCCGTTTTTGACCATTTTCACCCGTTTTCGTCTGTTTTTGAACTTTTTTGACATTTCGCATTTAAACGTTTTTTTGTCCGTTTTTAAACGTTATTATACATTGTTATCCGTTTTCTTACATTTTCTTCCGTTTTCGTGTGTTGTCGTCCGTTTTTGATCGTTTTTATCCATTTACTTACGTTTTCGTCCGTTTTTTACTGTTCTCTTACGTTTTTGTACGTTTTCATACGTTTTCGTACGTTTTTCTACGTTTTTGGACGGTTTTATACGTTTTAGTACTTTTCATAAAAATGTATAAAAGCGTAAGACGTATAAAAACGTACAAAAACGAACGAAACGTAGGAAAACAAATAAAAACGAAGGAAACGGATAAAGATCTATGAAAACGAACAAAATCGCACAAAAAGGGGACGAAAACGGACAAAAACGTATAATAACGTTTAGAAACGGACGAAAACGTTAAAAAAAACTCGAAAACGGTCGAAAACGGACGCAAACGGTTGAAAAGGACGAAAACGGACTAAAATGATCGAAATCGGTCGAAAGAAGTTGCTTGTTTGATGCTTGGAACTATGTCTCCAAAACTCTATCAGCAATTTGAAAACCTTTTTCACATAAAACTGATCTCCAAAAGATGTATGGAAAACCTCCGGGTGTTGAACTACAAGAGTTGGTGAACATGTTCCATTCATGTAAGCAGGCTGAAGGACAATCCGTTAGCGATCATGTTCTATTGATGAAAAGCTATCTGGATGATAAAGTGTCTATCAGTTTTATCTTGAATCAATGTTGCAAAAATCGCTAGGCGGTCGACCACCTTCGAGCTCGGAATCCGCCTAGGCGCCGCCTAGGCGAATTGACATTTTATATATATTTGTTATTATTTTTAATATTTTTAATATTTATTTGATAGAAATTTGACATAATTTAAATATTTTTATTAAATTTATTAGTTTTCCTATTATTTTTAGTTTTATATCTTATATTTATGTTGAAAAAATTGCATTATATATGATTTTAGTTAAGTATTAACTAAAGCCCACCAAGTAAATTGTTGGGCCTAACTGGTGTAACTTAAATATTGGGCCACTATGTAACAAAATAGCCATATAAAATATTAGGTTAACCTAAATTAAATATGTCGCCTCTTTCCTCTCCTTCCTATTCTTCTTCTATTCTTCTTCTACTCTTCTTCAACTCCTCCATCTGAAAAACACCAGAAAACCAGAAACCGAATAACAAAAAATGGCCGATTTGTTGACTTTCGTTGACCGATTTGACCCGCCTAGGCCGATTTAACCCGCATAGGCGGTTCGTTGACCGCCTTTTGACCAAAACGCCTAGATCGGCCGATTAGCTGAAAATCGGGGCGGAGGGGGACCGCCTAGCGCCTAGGCGCCGCCTAGGCGGCCGCCTAGACCGCTTTTTACAACACTGTCTTGAATTCACTTTCAAGTGAATTTCAAGCTTTTTGTGCAAAATTACAATATGCAATCAATGGAGAAGACAATAAGTGAAGTGCATTCATTGCTTATTGAATTTGAGAAAAGCATTAAGAGGAACAAGCAGCAAATTGTTGGTGCTTCCTCTACATCACATGTGATGGCGATTCAAAGTGGTAGAGTCCAGAAGAATAAACCGCAAGGTAAGGCTAAAGGGAAAGAGAAATGTAAGGGTCTTAAAAACTCTTATCCTACTAAACCCAAAAAGCCTCAACCTTACAAGAAAGAGCGTCCGGCAAAAGATGGACAATGTCACCACTGCAAAGAGGAAGGACATTGGAAAAGGAACTGTCCTTTGTATCTAGCTGAGTTGATGAAAAAGAAGAAAACTGGAGGTCAAAATGTTGCATCCACTTCTTCAGGTATTTATACTATTGAATTATTTGCATTTCCTAAAAATTCCTGGGTGTATGACACTGGTTGTGGTACTCACATTTGTAACACAAAACAGGGACTTAGAGGAGCAAAGAAGCTGAAGCGTGGTAGTCTCTACTTGTACGTGGGCAATGGTGTGCGCGCGGAAGTGGAAGCTATTGGAAGTTTTGACTTAGTTTTACCAAATGGTTTAATTATTGTTTTAGACAATTGTCATTATGCACCTTCTATTACTAGGGGTGTTGTTTCAGTTTCTCGTTTGGTTAATAAGGGTTTTACCCAATGTTTTACGGATTTCGGATTATCAGTTTCAATGAATAATATGATTTATTTTAATGCTATTACTGTTAATGGTATTTATGAAATTGATATGCGTGATTCTACTTTACCAATCGTTAATTCAATGTATTCTATTAGCAATAAGAGAACCAAACCTAATTTGGATTCTTCTTATCTTTGGCATTGTCGTCTTGCACATATAAACAAGAAACGTATTGAAAAGTTGCAACATGATGGACTTTTAAAACCTACGGATAATGAACCGTTTGATCAATGCGTATCCTGTATATCTGGTAAGATGACAAGAAAACCTTTTTCACATAAAACTGAGAAAGTTAAAGATGTACTTGGATTAATTCATACTGATGTTTGTGGTCCACTTAGACATGTGTCAAAGAAAGGTGCTAGTTACTTCATTACCTTTACTGATGATTATAGTCGTTATGGTTATGTTTATTTACTTAAGCATAAACATGAAGTCTTTGAAACATTTAAGGTATTCAAGAATGAAGTTGAAAATCAACTCGGAAAGACTATTAAGGCCATACGATCAGATCGTGGTGGTGAATATATTAGTCAAGAATTTAAAGACTATCTAAAGGCTTATGGAATTGTTCAACAGCTTACACCTCCTTACACGCCACAACATAATGGTGTGTCTGAGAGGCGTAATCGTACCTTGTTAAATATGGTTCGATCAATGATGAGTCTTACAACTTTGCCGTTATCCTTTTGGGATTATGCTCTAGAGTCTGCTGCACGCATTCTCAATATGGTTCCAACCAAGAAGGTAGACAAGACTCCGTATGAACTATGGCATGGAAAAGTTCCTAACTTGTCTTACTTAAAGGTCTGGGGATGTGAGGCACATGTGAAACGTCACACGCCTGATAAACTTCAACAAAGATCTGTTAAGTGTATCTTCGTAGGATACCCTAAGGAAACTATGGGTTACTATTTCTACTACCCACCTGAAAACAAAATAGTTGTTGAGAGGTATGCAGATTTCTTGGAAAAGGATTTCATACTTCAAAAAGAGAGTGGGAGAAACGTAGAATTAGATGATGAAGATATTTTACCTTCTGAAAACACTAGCGAACATCCTATTGAGGAAGAAAGTCTTGCCCCGATTGTCTCTCAAGAAGAGGATGTTGTTCCCGTTCGTAGATCTGTAAGGACACATAAAGCTCCTGATCGATTGTGTCTAAATGTAGAGATCGATCCAGATCGACTGTCCTTCAATATTGAAGTTGAAGAGCACAGTTTAGGGGATCTTAATGAACCTGCTAATTATAAAGCAGCTTTATCGGACCCTGAATTCGAAAAGTGGCTTGTTGCTATGAACGAGGAAATGCAATCCATGAATGATAATAAAGTCTGGAAACTTGTAGTGCTTCCACCAAATGCAAAAGTTGTTAAAAGTAAGTGGATCTACAAGAAGAAGACAGATATGGATGGCAAGGTATACATTTATAAAGCTCGACTTGTTGCAAAGGGTTTCACTCAAACTTATGGTGTTGACTATGAGGAAACATTTTCACCTGTTGCCGACATAAGAGCTATTAGAATTCTCATAGCTATAGCGGCGTACTATGACTATGAGATTTGGCAAATGGACGTTAAAACCGCGTTCTTGAATGGTTTCTTAGAAGAAGAAATCTATATGGAACAACCTGAAGGTTTTATTGATCCTAATCATCCCAGTAAAGTATGTAAGCTTCAAAGATCCATTTATGGACTTAAGCAAGCATCTAGGAGCTGGAATAAGAGATTTGATGAGGAAATCAAAAAGTTTGGTTTTCATCAAAATCTTGATGAGCCATGTGTATATCAAAAGGCTAGTGGGAGTAACGTTATTTTCCTAATCTTATATGTTGATGACATAATATTAATGGGAAATCATATACCAAGTCTTCAAGAAGTTAAGGACTATCTTGGTAAGTGTTTTTCTATGAAAGATTTAGGAGAAGCGGCGTTTATTCTTGGAATAAAAATCTATAGAGATAGATCAAGGCGGTTGATTGGATTAAGTCAAAATGCTTATCTTGACAAAATCCTTAAGAGATATAGAATGGATAATTCAAAACGTGGTTCCATTCCAATGCAAGTTGATCTTCATTTAAATAAATCTCAATGTGCTACAACATCTGCAGAGATGAAGCGTATGCAAAATGTTCCTTATGCTTCGGCTGTAGGATCCATTATGTATGCTGTGAGGTGCACAAGACCTGATGTGGCGTTCGCGCAAAACATCACAAGCCGATTTCAACAGAATCCTGGTGAAGCTCACTGGACTGCTGTGAAAAATATTCTTAAGTATTTAAGAAATACTAAAGACACGTTTTTGGTGTATGGTGGTAATCCTGAAGCAGAACTGCAAGTTAAATGTTATTGTGATGCTGGATTCGAGACCGATAGAGATGACACGAAATCTCAAACTGGGTATGTCTTCGTTTTGAATGGGGGCGCAGTTGTATGGAAAAGCTCCAAACAAAGTACTACTGCACAACATGCCACAGAAGCTGAATATATAGCTGCTTCTGAAGCTGCAAAAGAAGCTGTTTGGATAAGGAAGTTTATTGATGAACTTGGCGTAGTTCCTTCAAATGACTATCCGATAAAGATGAATTGTGACAATTCTGCTGCAATTATCATAGCCAAAGAATCAGGAATTCAGAAAGGCGCCAGACACTTTCAAAGAAAATATCATTATGTTCGTGAGTGCATTAAAACTGGCGAAATTGATATTGTTAAAGTTCATACAGATGAAAATCTAGCTGATCCGTTTACGAAAGCCTTAGCCGGTCCTAAGCTTACTCGACATGCTAGAAGCATGGGTCTTCGTCCTGCTAGTAGTTTCATGTAATCTGTATTTTAGTATTTGGATAAAGGATATTGTTAAACAATGTTATTTTATGAATTGAAGTATTTGATATGATTCGTTTTCATTATAATTATTGGTCCTATTTTTGCATGTTTAATCCATGAATAAAATGTTATTCTAAATATTATATTTCAATCAATTATATGGGAATATAATTGAATTAAGACATATTTGAGTGTTTGGTTATATTCGTAGAATATTTAAAGAATGGTTCTCCATATCGCACGATATTCTATAGATTTGCATGTCGGACTTCTTCAATGAAAGTCGCTCACTTTATGGATCGTCGTCATCATGTGAAACTTGTAAATTACTTACGTTACTAAATCCTTAGACTTGAGATGCAAGTTAGTTTAATGTATGTGGATGGTACTTTTTGATATACTTCTAAAACTATCCGTAACAAGGTAGACATAAAGACTATATTCATAAGTATTCATAAATATATGATAAGATACTTGTAGTCAAGACAGAATTTGTTCATTCAACTGGATTGAAATAATAATGCTACTGGGCCCCTCGCTTAATTAATCAGATGTGTGTCTGGCCAGACCCAATGGTAATCTGGATTTGTCCCGATTAGATTGGTAATCTTGATTTAATTATGAAACACGAGAAACAAAATTGTTTAAATAGAATGACTATGATCCATATCTATTTTAGCATGGCATTTGAGAAACAAAGGGATTGTAAATGAATAATCATTTAAATGTATTTTGGGAAACTACACTCGAGAGTATCCGGGAGCATTGGCGTGTTGCTAGACGCTAACCAATGTTATTATATTATATTATGTTACATGTCCAAGTGGGAGCTGAAAGAATGTACACGTAAATAATATATGTCCGGAATGCGACTCGGGCCTTTGGAGACGCACACGATAGCGTTTGGATTCAATAAATATAATTAATTAATTTATATTAATTAATTTATATTAATTGTGTAAATAATAAGATAACGGTCGTTAATTAATTAGTTACTTAACGGAATTTATTTAACGGTCGTTAAATGTTAACATAAAGGACTTAATGTTAAATAATGAGAAAAGGAAAGTTTTGGCTTGGGTTGTGGGCTTGTGTTTGGGGCCGGTTATACCTCAACAAGAGGAGGTGGGAATTTGTTTCCTTATAACAAATTCCTTATGCCTATATAAACAAATCAAGGCTCATTGTTTTGATATATCTTTTGGTGAAACCCTAAAAGCAAAACTTTTTTTCTCTTTCCCTTCTCTCTTGTTGAGTCAATTGGCTACACCTAACCAAGTGGGAAAACCGATTTTATTAATCAACTTAAAGTAAGTTGTTTTTCTTATTGTTTATAAAAGAACTAGCATTCTAATTGAATCGCTAACAAACGTTTATACGAATACAAAGAGAGATCATACTTTGATCTTATATTGTTCTTGATTTATTAATTCAAGATTTGCTAGAAGGTACGTTTTTCTTTTATTATTATTATGTTAATTAATATGACTATGTGAATGATCTTACATGCTAATCTTCCGCTGCGTGCTCGTATTTATTAATAGTTAATATGATCTTAATGTCTACTAATTCCAACAGTACTTACATTCCAAATTAAGTTACATTAAAATGCAGTATGCTTAGAACGATTCAACATTATACCTTTATATACAAAGAGTAGAAATCGGGAATAATGCTTATTAAATGTTGCGGGTCGACCCGTCGGAAGGTCCGCCAAAAACCCGGTCGTGACCCGAAACTCGTACCTTTTTTTTCTTTTTTCTTTTTTGTTTCTTACCGACCCGGGTGACTCTTTTCTTTGTTGCATACATGTGGTGATACGTTTATTCTTCATAATCCTTAACAAAAAAACACACACCAAACACACAGTCCACACCACCGATCTTCTCTCTCTCTAACCGATTCTCTCTCTATCTCTCTCCATCTCTCTCTAAGATGTAGATTACACATGCAAACTTATTAGGTTTTTGTAGATTTTTTTAATTTATTTTGTTTTTATATGTTTTTATATATTGATGTGATTTTGAATTTCGTGTTTTTAACAGGTTGTTGGTGATTATTTGATTTAGCTTTTGTTGATTAGTGCTAGTGGGATGTTTCAGCGACAATCATACAACGGTTTTAGCCTTTCAATATGTTTGAGGTAGTCTTTTTTTATCCAATTTGTGTGTCTGAGTTCATATTTATATAAAGAAAATGGGGTTTCGTTTTTGGTGATTGTTTAGAAACAAGATTTGGTTACCCGCACTATGTTGCGGCGCGTTTTGGACCAAAATTGAAAAATATCTTAACTTTAAGGGTGACTTGATTACACTAAAGTTGGACTAAAACTGAAAAGTAACTTAATTTTGAAGGGGGCTTTATTAAAAATAATTACTAAAGTGTTTTGGATTAAAAGTGAAAAGTGACTTAACTTTGAGGGGTTGTGTTAAGAATAGAAATAAAGTGTTTTGGACTAAAAGTGAAAAGAAATTTAACTTTGAGGGAACTTTATTAAATGATTAAAAATAGAGAATTTTGAGAAGGGTTTATTAAAAATGAAGAATTTTGAACGGGGTTTATTAAAAGTGGAGAATGATTATTATATATTATAATTTATAATATTTTAATGGGTTTATAATATTTTAATGCTACTATTCATTTTGTGAGGGGTAGAGGGTCAACATTTAGTATATATATATATATAACTAGTAACATAACCCGCCCAACGGGCGGGTTCGGTTCATAAAACTTTTTTTGAGACAATGTTTATCGTTTAGTTCTAATGGTTGTCGTGTTTGTGTAATGGCGGGTTCAGTTCATAAAACTGTCTTTGAGTCAATGTTTTGTTTGTCGTTCAGTTCTAATGGTTGACGTGTTTGTGTAAAAATAGAATCTTCATTCCTCTTTTTGGTTTGATTCTTGACAGTGTGACATATAGCTGTCCGTGTGAGAAAAAATTATACTAAGCAATTGATAACTGTTATACCTCAACCATCTAACACGGATTGAATGAATGTTATTAGGGTTTTGAGAAAAAAAAATACCTATAGAATGAAGCAATCAAATATAATGACCAAGCAACAGATAATATTCAACCGTTAGCCTCATAGCTATTATCAAAGTATTAACATGCAACATGAATCATTATCAAACAATTCGAAAGATTATATCAGGGTTTTGAGAAAAAAAGAGTACATGTAGAACGAAACAACCAAATGCAATGACCAAGCAACTTATATTCAAAAGATTAGCCATACCTCATAGATATTGTCAGAAGATTAACATGCAACATGTTACATGTGCATAGCCATACCTCATAATGAATGTTATTAGGGTTTTGAGAAAAAAGAGTACATGTAGAACGAAACAACCAAATACAATGACCAAACAACAGATTATACTAGAAAGATTAGCCATACCTCATAGATATTGTTAGAAGATTAACATCAAACATGTTACATGTGCATTAAAAAACAAAAATCAATGTGTTAATCTCAAAAATTATCAGACGATCGTGATATAATCGTTGTTAACGTAATGTTACAGAATACATACCTCAGCCTGTTTAGCACCGAATGAATGAATGTTACAGACTACATACCTCATCCATCTGATTAAAGATTGGAAGGCCTTTGTGAATGAATGATAACGGATCTGGAATATTCAAACACGCCTATTCATAAATTATTTTCCATATGCACACACTTCTATGAATTTTATATAATCAGAAAACACATATATGCATACTACTTTCCTTGATGGATATCAAAGGTCCATACCTCATAATGAATTCTATTAGGGTTTTGAGAAAAAAAGAGTACATGTAGAACGAAACAACCAAATACAATGACCAAGCAACTTATATTCGAAAGATTAGCCATACCTTATAGATATTGTCAGAAGATTAACATGCAACCTGTTACATGTGCATAGCCATACCTCATAATGAATGTTATTAGGGTTTTGAGAAAAAAAGAGTAGCCATACCTCATAGATATTATCAGAAGATTAACATACAACATGGTGTAACCTGTTTGTACTCACATTTGTAACGACAAAACAGGACTTAGGGACAAAGAACTGAAGCGTGGTAGTCCCTCTACTTGTAAGTGGGCAATGGTCTGCGCGCGTAAGTGGAAGCTATTGGAATTTTTTGACTTTATTTTACCAAATCGTTTAAATTTATTGTCTTAGACAATTGACATGTAGCTCCGTCTATTACTAGGGTGTTGTTTCATTTCTCGTTTGTGGTTAATAAGGTTTTACCCAATGTTTAGACGATTTCCGGATTATCCAGTTTCAATGAATAATATATTTTTATTTTAATGCTATTACTGTTAATGGTAGTTCTGAATATTGATAAGCGTGATTTTACTTTACCAATCGTTAATTCAAAATATTCTATTAGCAATAAAGAACCAAACCTATTTGATTCATCATACTTGGCATTTTCGTCTTGCACATATAAACGGAACGTATGAAAAGTTGCAACATGATGGACTTTTACAACCTACGAAATGAACCGTTGATCAATGCTATCCTTATATCTAGTAAGATGACAAGAAAACCTTTTTCACATAAAACTGAGAAGTAAAGAATGTACTTGGATTAATTCTTACTGATGTTTGTGGGCCACTAGACATGTTCCAAAGAAAGTGCTAGTTACTTCATACTTTTACTGATGATTATAGTTTTTGTTATGGTTAATGTGTATTACTTAATAATAAACATAATCTTTAAACATTTAAGGTATTCAAGAATGAAGTTGAAAATCAACTCGGAAAGACTATTAAGGCCATACGATCAGATCGTGGTGGTGAATATATTAGTCAAGAATTTAAAGACTATCAAAAGGCTTATGGAATTGTTCAACACTACACCTCCTTACACCCACAACATAAGAGGTGAGTCGAGAGGCTATCATAATTGTCAATATGTTTTGGTAATGATGATCTTACAACTTTGCGTTAGTCCATTTAGGATTAACTCTAGAGTCTGATGCACGCATATCTCCATATGGTTCCAACCAAAGAAGGTAGACAAGACTTCATATGAACTATGGCATGGAAAAGTTCCTAATTTGTCTTACTTAAAGGTCTGGGGATGTGAGGCACATGTGAAACGTCACACGCCTGATAAACTTCAGCAAAGATCTGTTAAGTGTATCTTCGTAGGACACCCTCAGGAAACTATGGGTTACTATTTCTACTACCCACCTGAAAACAAAATAGTTGTTGAGAGGTATGCAGATTTCTTGGAAAAGGATTTCATACTTTAAAAAGAGTGGGAGAAATGTAGAATTAGATGATGAAGATATTTTACCTTCTGAAAACCCTAGCGAACATCCCTATTAAGGAAGAAAGTCCTACCCCGATGTCTCTCAAGAAGAGATGTTGTTCCAGTCGTAGATCTGTAAGACACATAAAGCTCTTGATCGATTGTAGTCTAAATGTAGAATCGATCCAGATCGACTGTCCTTCAATATTGAAGTTGAAGAGCACAGTTTAGGGGATCTTTATGAACCTGCTAATTATAAAGCAGCTTATGGGGACCCTGAATTCGAAAAGTGGCTTGTTGCTATGAACGAGGAAATGCAATCCATGAATGATAATAAAGTCTGGAAACTTGTAGTGCTTCCACCAAATGCAAAAGTTGTTAAAAGTAAGTGGATCTACAAGAAGAAGACAGATATGGAATGGCAAGGTGAATACATTTATAAAGCTCGACTATTGTAAAGGTTTCACTCAAACTTATGGGGTTGACTATGAAAACATTTTCACCGTTGCACAAAGAGCTATTAAGAATTCTCATAGCTATAGCGGCGTACTATGACTATGAGATTTGGCAAATGGACGTTAAAACCGTGTTCTTGAATGGTTTCTTAGAAGAAGAAATCTATATGGAACAACCTGAAGGTTTTATTGATCCTAATCATCCCAGTAAAGTATGTACAATTCAAAGATCCATTATAAGACTTAAGCAAGCATCCCAGGAGCTGGAATAAGAGATTTATGAGAAATTAAAAAGTTTGGTTTTCATCAATCTTGATGACCATGTGTATAGCAAAAGGCTAGTAGGAGTTAACGTTAATTTTTCTAATCTTAATGTTGAATGACATAATATTAATGGAAATCATATACCAAGTCGTCAAAAAGTTAAGGACTAATTGTAAGTGTTTTTCAATGAAAGATTTAGGAGAAGCGCGATTATCTTGGAATACAAAATCTATAGAATAGATCAAGCGGTTGATTGGATAAGTCCAAAATGCATATCTTAACAAAACCAAGAGATATAGAATGGGGGGGGGGGAGAGGAATAATTCAAAACGTGGTTTCATTCCAATGCATGTTGATCTTCATTTTAAATAAATCTCAATGTGCGACAAACATCTGGCAGAGATGAAGCGTAGCAAATTGCCTATGGATCGCTTAGGTAGCCATATGTATGCTGTGAGGTGCACAAGACCTGATGTGGCGTTCGCGCAAAACATCACAAGCCGATTTCAATAGAATCCTGGTGAAGCTCACTGGACTGCTGTGAAAAAATTCTTAAGTATTTAAGAAATACTAAAGACACGTTTTTTGTGGATGGTGGTAATCCTGAAGCAGAACTGCAAGTTAAATGTTATTGTGATGCTGGATTCGAGACCGATAGAGATGACACGAAATCTCAAACTAGGTATGTCTTCATTTTGAATGGGCGCAGTTGTATGGAAAAGCTCCAAACAAAGTACTACTGCACAACATGCCACAGAAGCTGAATATATAGCTGCTTCTGAAGCTGCAAAAGAAGTTGTTTGGATAAGGAAGTATATTAGAGAAACATTGGCATTGTTCCTTCAATGATTATCCGATCAAATGAATTGTGACAATTCCTGCTTGCAATTATCAAGCCAAAGAATCAGGAATTCCCAGAAAGGCGCCAACACATTCAAAGAAAAGATCATTATGTTCGTGAAGTGCTTAAAACTGCGAAATTGATAAATAAGGGGGGGGGGGGGTTTTATAAAAAAATGTGGGGGTGTTAAAGTTCATACAGATGAAAATCTAGCTGATCCGTTTACAAACCTTAGCCGGTCCTAAGCTTACTCGACATCAAAGCATGGGTCTTCAATCCTGCTAGTAGTTTCATGTAATCTGTATTTTAGTATTTGGATAAAGGATATTGTCAAACAATGTTATTTTATGAATTGAAGTATTTGATATGATTCATTTTCATTATAATTATTGGTCTTATTTTTGCATGTTTAATCCATGAATAAAATGTTATCCTAAAAAGTACAATGTCCAATAAAAAAGACAACAATTATATGGGAATATTGAATTAAGACATATTGGAGTGTTTTTATATTCGTGAGAAATATTTAAAGAACGGTTCTCCATCTCACACGATATTCAATAGATTTGCATGTCGGACTTCTCCAACGCAAGTCACTCACTTTATGGATCGTCGTCATCAAGTGAAACTTGTAAATGATTTACGTTACTAAATCCTTAGACTTGAGATGCAAGTTAGTTTTATGTATGTGGATGGTACTTTTTGATATACTTCTAAAACTACCCGTAACAAGGTAGCCATAAAGACTATATTCATAAGTATTCAGAAATATATGATAAGATACTTGTAGTCAAGATAGAATTTGTTCATTCAACTGGATTGAAATAATAATGCTACGCCCCTCGCTTAATTAATCAGATGTGTGTCTGGCCAGACCCAATGGTAATCTGGATTTGTCCCGATTAGATTGGTAATCTTGATTTAATTATAAACACAGTAACAAAATTGATTAAAATAGAATGACTAGATCCATACTATTTTAGCATGAACAATTTGGAGAAACAAAAAGGATTGTAAATGAATAATCATTTAAATGTATTTTGGGAAACTACACTCGAGAGTATCCGGGAGCATTGGCGTGTTGCTAGACGCTAACCAATGTTATTATATTATATTATGTTACATGTCCAAGTGGGAGCTGAAAGAATGTACACGTAAATAATATATGTCCGGAATGCGACTCGTCCTTTTAGACGCACATAATACGTTTGGAATTTCATAAATATCAATTATTTATTTAATATTAATTGTGTAAATAATAAGATAACGGTCGTTAATTAATTAGTTACTTAACGGAATTTATTTAACGGTCGTTAAATGTTAACATAAAGGACTTAATGTTAAATAATGAAAAAGAAAGTTTAGGCTTGGTGTGGCTTGTTTGGGGCCGGTTATACCTCAACTAGAGGAGGTGAGAATTTGTTTCCTTATAACAAATTCCCTATGCCTATATAAACAAATCAAGGCTCATTGTTTTGAGATATCTTTTGGTGAAACCCTAAAAGCAAAACTTCTTTTCTCTTCTCCTTCTCTATTGTTAAGTCAATCTACTACACCCAACCAAGTGAGAAAACAGATTTGCTTAATCAGCTTAAAGTAAGTTGTTTTGCTTATTGTTTATAAAAGAACTAGCATTCTAATTGAATCGCTAACAAACGTGACTATGAATCCAAAGAGAGATCATACTTTGATCTTATATTGTTCTTGATTTATTAATTCAAGATTTGCTAAAAGGCACGTTTTTCTTTTATTATTATTATGTTAATTTATATAACTATGTGAATAATCTTACGTGCTAGTCTTCCGCTGCGTGCTCGTATTTATTAATAGTTAATATGATCTTAATGTATACTAATTCCAACAAATAGTTTTATCAGCAGTTGTAGCCGTGGTTCTAGTCGTTGTTGCTGTGTGGGTTCTATTGGTTAAACGTAGGGAAGGGGTCCAATCAGGACACACCCTACCAGCTACTTTACTTTCCGTCAGGGGTTGGTGGATTAACGATAGGAAGTGGGCCCGAGTAAGCTTCATTATCATTCCGGTCTGAAATAGGTTACAAATGATCTGCAAAGACATTTAGTTCAAACGATATGGAAAAAGCAACTGATAATTCTAATGAGTTGGGTGTTTTAGGTGAGGGTGGGTTTGGGCGTGTTTATAGTGGGATCCTTGAAGATGGGACTAAAGTTGCTGTCAAGGTACTTAAACGTGATGACCAACAAGGGAGTTGGGAATTCATGGCAATAGTTGAAATGCTTGGCTCACTTCACTATAGGAATTTGGTTCGGTTACTTGGCATCTGTACAGAGGAAAGAAACCGGTGTTTGGTTTATGAGCTAATCCCAAATGGAAGCGTTGAATCTCACCTTCACGGTATGAAATGCTTGAATTTAAAAGGTCACATGTTTGACTTGAAAAAGTCAAGTAATTTGATTTCATGTGAAAAATCAGCTAGTTTTGTATTGAAATGTCTGAATTTTATAGTCAAATGTTTTTACTTTAACTTTTAATGAAGATGGTTTATAATTGGAGTGAAATTTTGGTTTGTTAGGGACTGACAAGGAAGTTGCACCACTGGATTGGGGGCCCGTTTGAAGATAGCGTTGGGTGCGGCTCGGGGGTTTGCTTACTTGCATGAAGATTCAAGCCCAAGAGTCATACATAGAGACTTCAAGTCTAGCAACATTCTGTTAGAACATGACTTTACTCCTAAAGTTTTTGATTTTGGTTTGGCTCGTTCCGCTTTGGATGAAGAAAACCAACATATTTCGACACGCGTCATGGACACTTTCGGGTATGCTTTTCTTTGCGTGTAAAATGAATACATTACAGTTCAAGTATTAAAGTCAAATGAGCTTTTTTTAAGAACAAAAGTCAAATTATATGTCTTGGCCCTTTAGGGAACCCGCCATGTCCTGTAGGATATTAGGAGTAAACTTAACATAGGTTAGGGGGTTAAGTGTACATTAATTTAGATTAGAAATAGATTATAACTAGGATGTTTCCTATTTGATTTAGGAAAGTTTTCTACCCCCCATCTCTATAAATAGGGATGCGGGGGGATGCTAGTTATTCATTCTTCTTCCTTGTTGTAATAGCTTTATTAGGTTTTTAATAAAGGTTTGGTACGAGGGTATAACGTGTACATTCTTATTTGTTCATTCGTTAATTAGTACAATGTAACGTTTGGGGTCACGTGTGTGTTTTCTTTGAGTCTATATTCTGCGCTAGCTTTTAAGGTTTGTTGGACTTATTTATTCAACAAGTGGTATCAAGAGCCAAGGTTACGTTGGTTTCTTGAAGCTAGGTCGACTAAAAGGTGTCTGCTGGTTTCTTGGTATTCTAAGTCTCGGTGGTTCTTGGAAAACAAGTAAGGTTTAGCTTTGTCTCAGGATTCAAGAAAAGTGATTACTTGGAGTACAAGGTATATCAAGGTTGTAGACATGAGGTGGAATGATCAAAGCTTTAGGGTATTCTAAAGGTTAGTAGATCAATGTTTACAAGAAAGCGGGGTTAACACACGGCTTGTGAGACTTGTCGGTAAAGTTGGTTAAAAAGTAACTTAACAAGGTTTGTAGCAAGGTTAAAGAAGAATGGCTAGTATGAATACTAGGTTAAGCATCGAAAAGCTCGATGGGAATATTGTACAAAAGCAAGGAAGTTCAAAACAAGTTGGGTTCAAACAACTTGGTCACAAACAAGTTGGGTTCAAACAACTTGGTCCTGGTGTTGAAACAGGATTTCATGGAGTACAAGATAAAAAAACGTGTTTGGTTTGAGGTGGAACTGCAGGGATCATGAAGCTGAGGTTAGTAACGGTGGGTGCAACCTGAAGAGAAGACAAACATGGACTGCTTGGTAAAGGAGCGGGAAAAGGTACACCTTGGTATAAAGGTGGGTGCAAACATTACGGTAACCGGGGTACCTGGTCAAGAGGGTACAGAGGGTAATATTGTTGAAAAGAAGAAAGGAGTCTATGAAAGCTAATCTAGGGAAATTAGTAAAGTACAAGGCCTGGTTAACAAGGCGGTCACCGGTTCGAGGTTCCAGCATTGGATGAAGATGCTGAGTATCGATTATGTTTAAGTGTTACTCCTAAGGTGGAAATTGTAGGATATTAGGAGTAAACTTAACCTAGGTTAGGAGGTTAATTGTACATTGTAATTAAATTAGGAATAGATTATAACTAGGATGTTTCCTATTTGATTTAGGAAAGTTTTCTACCCCCTTATCTCTATAAATAGGGATGGGGGGATGCTAGTTATTCATTCCTCTTCTTCGTTGTAATAGCTTTATTAGGTTTTTAATAAAGGTTTGGTACGAGGGTATAGCGTATACATTCTTCTTTGCTCATTCGTTAATTAATACAATGTAATGTTTGGGGTTACGTGTGTGTTTTCTTTGAATCTATATTCCGCGCTAGCTTTCAAGGTTTGTTGGACTTATTTATTCAACATGTCCAAATTTTCTTAAACTTCTTTTAATTTGATTTCATGTATGTGGCTCCCTAGTATGCAATGACAGCCATCTTCTTGTAAAGAGTGACGTATATAGCTACGGAGTGGTACTCCTTGAGCTCTAAACAGGAAGAAAACCCGTCAACATATCAATGCCATCGGGCCATGAAAATTTAGTCGCATGGGCCCGTCCCCTCCTCCCAACACCAGAAGGTTTAAACTTACTTATTGATCCATCACTATTCCCTGAAGTTCCATTTGACAGTATAGCCAGAGTAGCAGCAATAGCATCAATGTGTTGGATAACTCAGATCAGATCATATACTAAATAATACAGCAGTCCTTGCTGGAAATAATGGCAGTTACAAAAAAGCAGTTATTATTAGGTCAAACCGGGTCAAACCAGCCAAACTGGGTAATCACACCCGCTGGACAAAAGGGCGGTTACAAAACGGTTATATAACCGAAAATAACTGTAAAACGGTTATTCTTCAATAGACACAACGGTTCATTGAACCGACATAACCTTTAGTCGCACCTTTTCATTTATTATAAATAAGAACGATTATTGTAAGAACAAAATTTGTATGAATGACATATTCTGTAAATTATAGCAAGATTAATAGTAAGTTTATTTCTGGTATATTTTGACTACGAATTCGAGATTAAGATCCAACATTTGGCATCAGAGCAAGGTTTGATTGAAAAACCAAATCATCATATACCAAGATTTTCTTTTTCGAATAAAAAAAAACAGCACCAAGGTTTTCCAGAAACCGTTTTTACATCAGGCGAATCCAACATCGCGGCCAAGTGAAAAGAAATCACTGGCAACGAAGGGTTCCAACCCTGCAAGTTCATCAAACAAGAAACGGAAAACCACAACCCGAAAAACAAAGGGATAAGGCACCATTTTTTTGTTATATGGTAGTTATTATTGTTAAAAGTTACAATGGTTAGTTTAAGATACAATGGTTAATAAAAGTCACATTGGTTGACATGTATATATATGAATGTAATCTTACTGTAACAAAACAGATTTATAAATGAAACAAAGTATTAAGTATTCCCTCTGTGTTCTTCCTGTGTTTAATCAACACTTACTTTGTTAAACTTTAAATTGGCATCAGAGCCTCGTTAAAAGATGAACACTCACATTTCACTTCCAAAGCTTACTAAATACAACTATGACAATTGGAACATTCAGATAAAAGCATAATTAGGTGCACACGATGCATGGGAATTTGTGACAACCGAGTATGAAGAACCGCCTGACGCTGAGATCGGTGCCATGACTGCGAATCAGTTGAAAGCATTGAAGGAGAAGCGTATGAAGGCTAAGGACGCTCTCTATCTCTTGTTTCAGTCAGTGGATGAATCGGGTTTCGAAAAGATCGTTGGTGCTTCAACAGCGAAAGAAGCATGGAAAAGGTGTACAAAGGCGTTGATCAAGTCAAACAAGTACGACTCCAAACACTGCGTGGTGAGCTCGAGGCCATGAAAATGAAGGAGGCAGAAGGAGTCTCAGATTAAATCACCCGTGTACAAACGGTGGTGAATCAACTCAAACGTAATGGTGAAAATCTACCCGACTCGAGAACCATAGAGAAAATTCTACGGTCATTAAACAAAAAATTCGAGAATGTATTGTGCGCAATTGAAGAGGCTAAAGATGTGGAAGAATTAACGATTGAAGAACTAGCAGGTTCACTAGAAGCAAATGAGCAAAGAAAGAATAGGAAAAAGCAAGAATCCCTTGATGAAGCGCTACAAACAAAGGCGACAATCAAGGAAGAAAAAGCCTTATATGCACAACAGAATAACTATAGCAGAGGAAACAATACTAGAGGGCATAATACGAATCGAGGTCGTGGCCGTGGGAGAGATGATAGTCATTAGGAAAGGCAACAATCATCCTTCAAAAGGTCGGGTGGTAGGGGACGCAGACGTGGAAGAGGAGAACATGAATACCATCCAAATGTTGATTTTTATAAATGTGGTAAGCATGGGCATTATGCCAAAGATTGAAGATCAGGAAAGAGAACAGAAGAAAACACCAATTTGGTGACAGAACCCGATGTCGTAGAAGGTGGTGTCTTGTTGATGGCACATGAAGAACCCGTCTTAGAAGTTGATATGATATGGTACCTTGACTCTGGTGCTAGTCACCATATGAGTGGACAGAGGACAGAACTAACAGAAGTCATTCAAGGCCATGTATCCTTCGGTGATGCATCGAAAATAGAAGTGAAAGGACATGGGAATATACGTTTCCTTTACGATGAGGAAGAAAGAAGCATTGAAGATGTGTATTATGTCCCCGCAATGAAGAGTAATATACTAAGTTTAGGCCAACTTATGGAAAAAGGTTATTCGGTGCTAATGAAAAATGGGAAACTACTCTTGAAGAATAGGGAAGGTTCATTCAGAGCATTAGTTAATATGTGTAAGAATCGCACATTTAAATTAGATCTCAACAGTGTTGGAGAAAAATGTTTTAGGAGTGACTTGACAGATAAAGAATCGGTGTGGCATATAAGGTTTGGGCATTTACACTTTAATGGATTAAAGGAGTTGGCAAGAAAGAACATGGTACATGGGCTTCCAAACCTCAACTATGATGATCATTTCTGTGAAGATTGTGTTCTAGGCAAACAAACATGGACTTCATTCCCAAGAAATGCTAACTATCGGGCAAAAGAGTTGCTGGAATTAATTCACAGCGACCTATGTGGACCTCACTCTCCTGTCTCTTTTGGTAATAAAAGGTATTTCGTTACTTTTATTGATGATTTTAGTAGAAAGTGTTGGGTGTATTTTATGGGGCAGAAGTCAGAGGCATTTGAAAGTTTTAAGAAGATTAAGGCGATGGTTGAAAAGACAACAGGTCAATACATTAAAGCATTACGGTCATATCATTTACAAAGTTCTGTGAAGAACAAGGCATAAAGAGGTTTCTGACAACACCCTACTCACCCCAGCAGAACGGAATAACCGAAAGAAAGAACCGAACAATTATGAACACGGTCCGTTCAATGTTGAAAAGTAAGAATATGCCTAAAGAATTCTGGGCAGAAGCGGTTCAGTGTGCGGTATACATCCAGATGTCCTCATGTTAAATTGATGGATATGACCCCTCAAGAATGTTGGAGCGGTGTGAAGCCTACGATCTCTCATTTCAAAGTATTTGGTAGTGTGGCATATCATCGTGTACCAGATCAAACACGAACAAAGTTGGACGATAAGAACAAAAAGTACATATTCATTGGATATGACGACAAAAGTAAGGCGTTCAGTTTGTATGACCCTATTGAAAAGAAAGTAACAGTAAGTAGAGACGTGTATGTGAACGAGGAAAGTACATGGGATTGGAATAATCGGCCTTTCTATAAGCCTCACAACAACACCCAAGAAAGCATACCAAAAATTGCTATTTCAGCAACACCAAATGACCAAGATTCTGAAAACGAGGACGAGCCGGTTCAACAAAGAACAAGGAGTTTACAAGATTTATATGAATCTACTACTGAAATGCATTTGGTTTGGTGTGTCTTGTAGCAGATACTAACATAACGTTTGAAGAAGCAATAAGAAGCGAGAAGTGGAAGGAAGCGATGAATGAAGAAATCAATGCAACTAAAAGGAATAAAAACGTGGGAAATGGCTCAATTACCAAAAGGGCAGAAACCTATCTGTGTAAAGTGGGTATACAAGAAAAAGATGAATGTTGAAGGAGAGGTTCACCGGTACAAAGCGACGCTCGTTGCAAAAGGATACCGACAAAAAGCAGGTATCGACTATGATGATATTTTCGCCCCTGTTGCAGGAATGGAGACGATTAGATTACTTGTTTCACTAGCCGCACAAAATCACTGGAAGATCTACCAAATGGATGTAAAATTCGCATTCTTAAATGGTGTACTCGATGAAGTAGTTAACATAGAACAACCACCGGGTTATGCAAAAGTTGGAGAAGAGAACAAAGTTTTGAAGTTGAAAAAAGCTTTGTACGGGCTGAAACAGGCCCCTCGAGCCTGGAATACTCGTATTGACTCATTTCTGAAGAAAATGGGGTATGTACAATGTGTTGCCCAGGTCTTGATTATAAAAGAAGAACTTATGTAATTGAATCACTCAATTATATTGAATGAGAATATATGTTTACAATCACTGTAAAAACTGAATTTGATTACAGACTTTGTCCCCAATATATACAAGATGAACCATTGTGTCCTTTCGGTAAAACCATAACCGAATTAACTAACTAACTTCTATTAACTACCATTAACTACCTTTAACTACCTTTAACTAACTTTAACCGAATGACGGCTATAAACTATCTACTTAACATGTTTAGCCCTTCGGCTTTCGTTTATTACATAGGTACCAGAAGCAATGTCGAGATTATGTCCACATTCTCCTCCCTAATCTTGATCGTTGCTTCGTCCTAGATCTTGAACTCCGAGCATTTTTCGCATGGTGACAAACTTTAGTCTTGGTAAATATTTGATGACTTCACACCATCTTCATTCTTCAACTTGATCATATCACATGACCTTTCTTTACTTTTGTTTGAACATTCAATCTATCACAGATTATACTTCTTCGCGGTTGTTTGACACACCAAATTCTTCGCGCCAATTCGCATCACACGAAAAAACTTCCTCCACTTTAATTTTCTCACAGAGTTATTTTGATCCTTCACGGATCGTATCACACGTGTTTCCTTTTAATTGATTCACTGAATTGACTAAACCTTTCACAGGCTATTCTCCGCATCACACGGATTCGCTTTGGTCGTATATATCACACGACCAAGCTTTCTAACTTTCTAATTTTCGTCAATTAGGCACATTAGAAGTGCCGGTTCATCATCAGTCTCTACTAAGAGTGCCGCAACGTCCTCCTTTTTCTTGTTTGCACATTCATAAGCATAGTGCCCAAGTTTTCCACACTTGTAACATTCTATTTGAGACTTATCACCATTCCTTCGCGATTTGTTGTCGGTTCCTTCCGACTCATCTGAGGTGTGTCCTTCATCTCTATCTTTCCATCTTCCTCGTGTCTGATTACCACCTCCTCGTCTTCCATTTTCATAGTTGTGTTTATAATTTATGTTATTCCTTTGACGTGTGAGTAACAACTTCTCACTATTATCTTCGTGACTCGCTTTTCTAAACTTAATCCTTTCTTCATAAGTTTTAAGTTTCCCGATAATCTCCTCCAACTTTACAGTCTTAAAATCAACAATCATTTCAATGATCGCTACTACTGGCAGAAATTTAAATTTATCTCGTACTGCATTAAGTACTTTTGTACTTTCGTTTGCTCATCAAACGTTAATCCACATGATCATGGAGGAGTCAATAGGGGTTATTTGCGGAGAGAGACACCACAGAGACTATTATCATGGAATAATAGAAAGAAGAGTCTGTCTCCTGGTTGCAGGGAGATGCTGTTGGAAAAGATGAAAGAAATTGAAGCCTTCAATGCTTCAAGGGTGTCTGCAAAAGCCAGAAACCAGGGAGAAGGAAGTGCCAATACTCAGAAAGAGAAGAGGGCAAGATGTTACATATGCAAGATTCATGGGCATGTGTTTTGGAAATGCCCAAACAAGAAGAAGAAAAATATGAATGGAAAACAGAAGGAGAAAGTGAGGCCTGAAATCAAGAAGGTTGCAGAGAATGTGAAGTATCCAGAAAAGGTCCATGTAATCACTGATTACATAATAGAAGGCACAGATGAAGGAACTTGGAATGAAACTTGGTATGTGAGCAGTACTTACAAGTTTCATATGTGTCCAACAAGAGAATTGTTCAGGAAGTTGAAATACAAGTTTGAGATGATAGAGAAAGAAGAAATTGAGAAAAAGTTCATTTTCTCATATGGTGTTGGAGATATCATAATGGAAGCAAGAAAAGGAAATTTTGTAATCCCAAATGTTCATTACACACCAGAAGTTACTTTGAATGTTCTTAGCATTGATCAACTGGAAGAACAAGGATATATAGTGAAGATTGGCAACAATAAGTGCAATCTGCACTACATGTTTGATGAGGCAAGGACAGGGAAAGCACAAGGAGAAAGTGTCACAGAAGATGGATTAAAAGATGTTGTCAATGAACACAACAAGTTCTTAGACAAGTACTTTGAATCCATAGAGCCAAAAGATGAAGGCTCATTGGTAAAAGGACTGGAAGAATTGGAATGGGACAGAAAAGATGTACATGACTATGTGGATGAGGAATACATCAGTTGGAATGGATCACTGTATTCACTGAAGGTAAATTCATTTTCAAGATTCTTATCTTTTATGAATCTTATAAAGGAAGACAGCATAGTGTACAAACATTGGGAGATTTTTAGTAAGAAGTATGTGGAAATGTTGAAGTGGTTCTACCTAGTTTATCTAAACTATGATATATTAGAAAAGATACCACCATTTGTAGGGGTGATGGAAATCAATCTACTTAGTCTGCACAAAATAGTGGATAGCCTTGGTGGTTATCTGTGTATCACACTTGGTGACAAATGGAAGACAGTTGCAAGTATACAAGGGCTGACAGATGATAATGATGGAGAAGCAATAAAAGGGTAAAAAGGTAAAAAAAAACTGACGAAAACGTAAAAAAAGGTAAAAAGCGGACGAAGTTGTAAGAAATCGGAACGAAAAACGTAAGAAAAATCTGACGAAAACGTAAGAAATTTGACGAAAACGTAAAAAACGGATGAAAACGTAAAAAAATGGCCGAAAACGTAAAAAGACAAACGAAAACGTAAAAAAACGGACGGCAACGTAAAAAAGCCGATGAAAACGTATAAAGCGTTCGTCTATAAACATTCAATCGAATTCCAATCAATCAAAGTCCTTTGTTTACAAATTCTTATTTCTCAAATACTTTTGTTTCATTGCATTTTAATAATGGTGAATCACAATCACATCATAAAGAAGAATTGGCTTCAACACAAACCTGTGCAACACAATGTCCATACGAGCATGCTTTGTATATTAAACAATTTGAAAACAGAGTATTGGTAGCCGCCTTGTACGTCGATGATCTCATCTTCACAGGAAATAACAAGTTGATGATCGATCAATTTAAGGAATCAATGACACGGGAATTTGAAATGACTGACTTAGGGCTCATGAAATACTTCCTGGGTTCAGAAGTAAGGCAAGAGATTTGTGGGATTTTTATATCCCAAACGGCATATGCGAAGGAGATATTGAAGAAAAGTAAAATGGAAAACTCTAACCCAGTAGTAACACCAATGAACTGGGTACCAAACTTTCTAAGTTTGAGGAAGGAGAACCAGTGGATGCAAACTTATATCAAAGTTTGGTTGGGAGTTTGCGATACTTAACCTCTACAAGACATGATCTTTCATATAGTGTTGGGGTTGTTAGTCGTTTTATGGAAAATATGAAGTACGCACACTTGAAAGCATTAAATAGAATTCTGAGATATGTTAAGGGCACTGAATCACTTGGGTTAGGAATCTGCTGCGGGAATTGAAGAATCAACAAGACGGTCCAACAGAGATTAAAGTTGACAACAAGTCACCAATTGAGTTGGCAAGGAACCCAGTGCATCACGAAGAAGTAAACACATTGATGTACGCTTCCATTTCATCAGGGAACAAATAAGGAACAGGAAGTGCGGTTGAATCATGTAATGAGTCGTGATCAGACAGCCGACATTTTTACTAAGGCACTTCCGGCAGAACTTTTTAATCTTTGCAAGCAGAAGATGGGAATGAAGGATGCAAGAGATCTGAGCTTAAGGAAGGAATTTGTTGGATAACTCAGATAAGATCATATACTAAATAATACAGCAGACCTTGCTGGAAATAATGGCAGTAACAAGAAAAGCAGTGATAGGGTAGTTATTATTGTTAAAAGTTGCAATGGTTAGTTTAAGATACAATGGTTAGTAAAAGTCACATTGGTTGACATGTATATATATGAATGTAATCTTACTGTAACAAAACAGATTTATAAATGAAACAAAGTATTAAGTATTCCCACTGTGTTCTTCCTGTGATTAATCAACACTTACTGTGTTAAACTTCACAATGTGTGTGCAGCCCGAAGTATCACACCGACCCTTCATGGGTGAGGTGGTTCAGGCCTTGAAATTGGTCTGCAATGAGTGTGAAGAAACACGAGACTTGGGCTCAAGGACTTGTAGCCAAGAGGATTTGACTTCCTTGGACTTTGATCCGCGGGTCAGTACAAACTCAGGCCACGGCCCAGACCCAGGCCCGTCACATTCCACCTACCCAAGCTACGAGTCTCCACTTGATGTGGAGAGTGGGTTTTCGGGTCTTGGGCTAGATGTACATTCGTATAGGATAACCTCAAGTTCAGGCCCGTTGAGGCCTAGGAGACGTTTGCAGATTTGGGAAAAGATGAAGAGATTTTCGAGTGGTAATATGAGTGATTATGGAGACTTTTTGAAGTTATTGTCACGGTCACGTTGACTTTTTTGAGTTATTTTTTTCTTTACTTGGACCATGGTCATCCCAACCCGTCGGGTTTGCAGGAAAATTGCAGAATGAGATGTACAGAAAAAGTGTTGCATTGTATTAGGAATGTATTTCCTTGGTATAGTTGTAAATACACACTGCAGCAGCAAATACAAGAGTTTCGGGTTGTCTATAAAAGTAGTAGTCTTTGTGTAAATTTTCTTGAAGTTTTGTGCACCATCATACACTTTCAAGGCTTGTTTAGTACATGAGCACTTTAGTTTAGCGTGTGGTTTATTACTCGGGGATGTTCATCAGTATCGTTTCGATAGTAGGATGGTATGGGAATAGAAACAAACTTTTCAAATCTGTTGTTTGGTTCTTTTTGTCAATCTGGTATAAAACGATGTTGATACAATATAATCGAAGAAATAGTGTTGAACAATATACACAGTTATAATTAGGCATTTCGACTACAAAAAGTTAAAAGGTGGGCAACAGAACTAAGTAACGCTCCTCATTTTAGATGATTTATAAAGGTACTATCGTTGTGATTTCGGATGATTTTGGAACTGCATCACTGATCACAAAAAAATACCATGAAGTAAATGGGCCAAAATCGCCTCATACAGGAACTCGTAAGCATCTAAAAAGAAATTTTCTTACAGAAAGAGAGGTTATGGCTTCCGGTGAAAGCTGGTACCTGGGGCAAGGGCTAACCGTATCCGCTATTGTTTCTCCCTGATATTACATACTCAATGTATTAAGCACATGCAAAATGAGCAAAAAATGTATTTACTACAAGTTACATTAAACAAATTTCTCAGTCACCCCTTTAGCTTTCAAGTCATCATGGTGTTGCGTGAATTTAGAGAAAAAAAACTGTATTCCTGATGA
Source organism: Tanacetum coccineum (assembly GCA_026074375.1). Taxonomy (NCBI): domain Eukaryota; kingdom Viridiplantae; phylum Streptophyta; class Magnoliopsida; order Asterales; family Asteraceae; genus Tanacetum; species Tanacetum coccineum. The sequence goes on from BQNB010034203.1 coordinate 36,984, forward strand.
AAGTTACGTACACAAAGAACAGCGGTCTCTGCTCCTTGTGAATTTGTGAAAGCCACAAAGGCTTTTTAGGAGGTGTCGTCATCACTGTGAAAAGATATCATAATTAGTGTTAATAGCAAATGATGGAATAATCTGGAAACTGATTTTCATACTAACCTTTTGCATCTCATCATATAATATCGCCAGAAAAGGAAAAGAACACCTTTATGTCTCTCTGAGAAGCCTTTAGGGAAAGGTTGTTAACTTTAACAGTTTCTGCCTACACGAATGACAGATACATCTAACATTATTAAGAAAACAATTGATCAGTCAGATAATGTTCAACTGTATGCTATCCTGATATATTATTACCTAAGTTACCTCCATTGCCAATATCCCTTATATCATGAACCATTAATCACCGTAACGTGAACGCGAATATCTGTGGATAGATCTATCAGGATTGACGAATCCCGTTTGTGTATACCAGTAAGGTAACCAAGCGCACTATATTTGAGAAATAATAGGTAATCGGCAAATTACCTTTCCAAAAGGATATTTGTTCCTTAAATATCATTGATATGATTTCCATGTTAACGTTTGAGTGTCATGAGCTTAGTGCAATAATACTGTTTCCCAAGATAATTGTAACTACGTAATTATTACCATTTATGTGAACTTGTATTCAACCATTATATTAAAATCCTGTGAATATCACTCAACCTTCGTGTCGACCTTTTTTAGCATGTTTATCTCAGGTAATTAGCAGTTTAAGGCACGGAGTGGCATGGACTTGAAGACGTCACTAAACCTGTTATTCATTACAAACAATATGTTTGATATCCAATGTTGGGACCTCTTTTGGTAAATCGCTGTGATAATATTGAATGATAACTAAATTTTCAAATAACGTTCTTTAGAGGTGTTTTCGATGATTTGGACTGGTGGTGCATGACGTAAAGTACCCAATGTAGCTGTGAGGCGATGTGGAATTGTATCGGGGTGGGGATCAGAGTTGGCTTCAAAGCGCTAAGTTATAGTGAACATGGGTAATAATCCTTAACGAGAACGACCTGGGGCCACCGAGTTTATGGCCGCCCGGGCAGACAGTTGCCGTAATCAGGGGGTGGAAGTGAGAGTTGCGTAGCAGAGGTGTACAACTTGTGGGTGGGATTGTGTATTTATGAGGGTGGGGGTGGGCTCGGGCGGGGCTGAGGGTGGGGGCGGGGCGGGGGGGCGTGGGTTGCCGTGGGTGGGTGTTGGGGGGTGGGGGGGGGGGGGGGGGGGGCGGTGGGCCACCCGGGGGGAGGGCGGCGGGAGCGAGGGCCGGTGTTAGAGGGGAGGGTGGGGGGGGTGGGGGGGGGGGGCGGGGGGGGGGCGCGGGCGGGGGCGTCGGGGTGCGGGGGGGGGGGGGGGGGGGGGGGCGGGCCGGGCGGAGCGGCAGCGGTGTGGGCGCGGGCGGGGGGGGTTGGGGGCACCTGGTGGACGGGGGGGGGGCGGGGTGGGGGGGGGCGGTCGCCGGCGCGGGGGGGGGGCCCGCGGGGGGCGGGTGGGGAGGGGGAGGGGAGGGGGGGGGGGGGGGGGGGCAGCGCGGACGGTGGGAGGGGGGGGGTGGGCGCGGGGGTCCGGGGGGGGGTGACGGACCAGGACGGGGGGTAGTCGGGCGGGGGGGGGTGGGGGCGCCGGGGGAGCGGGGGAGGGCGGGGGGGGCGGGGAGCAGGGTGAGAGGCGGGGGGACGGGGGGGGGGGAGGGGGGGGGCAGGTGGGAGGGGGGGGGCGGAGGGGTGGCGAGGGGGGGGCAGGGGCGGGGGGGTGAGTACTCGCGGGCGGGGAACGCGTGGCGGCGCGGAGGGGGGGGCGGGGCGGTATGGAGCGCGGGCAAGGGGGGGGAAATGGGGGGGCGGGTCGCGGGGGGCCGAGGTGGGGTGGGGGGGGCGGGGGTGGAGGGGGGGGAGGGGCAGGGTGAGGGGGGGGGCGGTGCCGGGGCCGTTGGAGGGGGGGAGGGGTTGGAGCGGGGACGCGGGACGGGGGGGGTAGAGGGGCGGGTCAAGCGGGGACGGGGGGGGCGAGGCGGAACGGGGGGGGCGGGGGGGACCAAGGTGGGGGTCGGGGGGGGGGGGGATGGGGGGGGGGCATGGGGGGTGGGGGTGAGGGGGGGCGAAGGGCGGTAGCGGGGGGGGGGGGGAGGGGGCGCGCGGGGGCGGGGGGGGGCGGGAGGGGGCGGAGGTCGGTGGCGGGGCGGGGTGATATGGAGAGGCGGGGTTGGAGGGTGGCGGTGGGCGGTGGGGGGTGGGAGCGGGCACTGGGGGGGGGGGTGGGGGCGCGGGGGGGTGGTTCGGGCGGAGGGGAGGGCGAGCGTGGGGGGGGGGGGAGGGGAGAGGGAGCAGGGGACGGGGGGGAGGGGGGGGGGGTGGGGGACGGGGGGGTCTGGTGAAGTGGAGCCGGGGCTGAAAGTGCCCAGGGGGCTGGGGGGGAGGGGTCGACGGGGGGGCGTGGTGGCGGGGGGCAGAGGGGGGCCAGCGGGGGGGGGGTGTCGCGGGGGGCGGAGACGGGGTGGTGGGAGCGGGGGGGCCGCGCGCGGGGGGGACGGGGCTGGGAGGCGTACGGCGGTGGTGGGGGGGTGTGGGGGGGGGGGGGCGCGGAGGAGGGCGGGGGGACGGGACGGCACAGAGCGGGGTTGGGGTGGCCCGGAGTGGCCGACGGGCGGGGGGTGGCGCGGCCGCGGTTGTGGGGGGGGGCCGGAGGACCCCACCCACTGTGGGGAAGAGCGGGCGGGGGAGGGGGGTGGGGGGGCGGGGGGTGGGAGAGGGGGGGGTACGGGGGGATGGGAGGGGGCGGGGGGGGACGGGGTGGTGGGAGCGCGGCGTCGGGGGGGGGCGGCTGGGGGGGAGGGGCGGGACGGGAGCGGAGGAGGGGAGGGGTCGGGCGGGGTGGGGGAGGGGGGGGGGGACGCGGTAGGGGAGTGTGGGGAGGGGACCGGGTCGGGACGGCGGGGGGGGGTCGTCTTATATCGTGCGGGGGGGGGGGAGGCCACGCGGTAGGGGGAAAGGCCGGGGCGGAAGTGTGTGGAGGTCGACGGGAGGCAGGGCCGGGGTGGGCGCGTGGACGGGGGTCGACAGGGAGGGCGGGGGCGTGTCTGGGGGGGGGGGCGGGGAGGGGCGCGGGGGCGGGGGGGGGGTAGGGGGAGGTGGGGTGTGGGAGGGGGGGTGGGCGGAAGGAGGGAAAGGGCGTGTGGGCGTGCGGTATACCGTAGTGGGACCGGGCGGGGCGGGGGGGGGGAGGGCAGAGGGCGGGGGGGGGGGAGGGGGTGCGGGGGGGGAGGCCTAAGGAAGGGACAGCGGGGGGGGCGGAGCGCGGATAGGGAGGGGCGGATGAGGAGAGGGTTGGGGGGGGGGGGGAGAACGGGAGGGGGGAGCGGGGGGCATAGGCCGATGGGCGGGGGGGGGGGCGGGGGGGTGCGAGGGGGGCGCGGGGGCCCTGGGGTGGGGGGGTAGGCCAGGGGGGGGGGCGTGTACGGGTAGTGGGAGGGGGAGGGGGTGGGGGCGGGAGGAGGGGGCGGTGGGGGGGAGAGGGGGGGGGGTTCGCTGGAGGGGGGGGGCTGTGGTCCGTGGGCGGCGCGTGGTGGGTGGGGGGGTGTGGCTTGCGGTGGGGGGGGGGGAGGGGGGGAGACGGGGTTGGGCGAGACGGGTGGGGGGGGGGTGGGGCTGGGGGGGGGGGGCTGCGAGGGGGGTGCGGGGTGGGGGGGGGTGGGGGGGTGGGGGAGCAGGCGCGTGTGAGGCGGGGCCGGTGGGGAGGGAGGAGGGAGGGTACACGGCGGGGGAGAGGTGCGGGCCAGGGTGGTGGGGGGGACGGTGGTGGCGATGGGCGGGGGGCGGCTCCGGGGCGGGGGGGGGGGGGAAAAGGCCGTGTCGAGGGGGGGGGGGGGGGGCGGGGGAGGAGCCAGGGGGGCGGGACCGCAGGCGCCGCGTGAGCGGGTGCGGCGGGCGGGGGGGGGGGGGGGGCGGGGGGGCGCGCCGGGGGGCGGGGGGGGGGGGAAAGGGGGCCGACGCTGGGGGGTGGGGGGCGGCGCGGCGGGGCCGGGGGGGCGGCGGAAGGGGCGCGTGGTGGGGGAGTCGGGGCCAGGAGGGCGGGGTGTGGGGGCCGGGAGACGGGGGAGGGCTGGAGGCAGGCAGCGGGAGACGCGTGCGGGGGGGGGGCGGCGGCGGGGGGGGTGGGTGGGGGGCGGCGGGTCGAACGCGAGACGCGGGGGTCGGTATGGGGGGGTGGGGGGCATCGGGGGAGGGGGGACGGGGGGGGCAGGAGGGGGGCGGGTATGGGGAGTGCGGGAGGTGGGCGGAGCGGGGCGCAGTGGGGTGGGCGGGGTCCGGGGGGGGTGCCGGGGGGGGCCGGGTGGGGGAAGGGTGGGGGGTCGGGCAAGGTTGGTGGCCGGTCAGGGGTGGCGGGGCGGGTGGGCGGGGGGGGGCAGGGACGGTTGCGGGAGCGGGGGGGATTTTGGGGGGGGGGGGGTGGGGGCGGGGGGCTGAGGGGGGGGGGAGGTAGGGGCGGGCGGGAGTGGAGGGGGGGGGAGGGGGCGCGCGTAGGCCGGGGGGGGGGGAGGGGGGGGGGGGGGGCGTGGTGGGGTGCGTGGCGGGGGCGGCGTTGAGCTGACGGTGGGGGGAGAGGGGTGGGGGGGGGGAAGGCTGCGTTGCGGGTGGTGGGGGCGTTGGGGGGCGGGAGGGGACTGGGCGCGGGGGAGGCGGGGGGCGGGGGGGTGCGGTGGCGGGGGCAGGGGGGGGCTGGACGGGTGCGGGTAGGCGGGGGGGGGGGGGGGAGGTGGGGGCGGCCGGGGAGGCGTGGCGGGAGGACGAGGGGGGGAGGCGGGGTGGTGTGGAGGGGGGGACGGGTGAACGGTGGGAGGAGGGGTGGGGAGCGGGCGTGGACGCGGGGGGGACGATCCGAGGGTCGGGGGGCGGAGCGGGGGGGGGGGTGGCGGGGGGGGTGATGGGGAAGGGGGGGGGGGTCGGGGGGGCGGGGGCGCGAGGGGGGGGGGGGGTGTGTCGAGGGCGGGGGGTGTGACACGGGGGGGTCAGGCCTGGTGGGGGGAGGGGGGGCGCGGGGGGGGGGGCCGGGGGGGTGGGGGGGTGGGAGAGTCTAACCGGTCGGGGGGGGGGAGGCGGGGGGTGGGGGGGGTGGGGCGGGGGGGAGGGGGCGGGACGGGGGGCGGGGGAGGGGGGTGGTAGGGGGGGGGGGGGGGGGGGGGGGGGGGGGGGGGCGGGGGGGGGTGGGGCAGGGGGGGGGGGCCGCTCGGCGCAGTGGGGGGGGGCCGGGAGAGGGGGGGGGGGGGGAGGGGGGGGGGGCGGGGAGGGCGGGGTTGGAGGGGTTGCAGGGCACGGGGGTCAGCGGGGGGGGGGGAGGACGGCGGCGGAGGGGGCCGGGGGCAGGGGCCGGGACGGGGCAGCGGGGGGCAGAGCGGGGCGGGGGGGGGCGAGGCGGGGCGGAGCGCGGGCGCGCGGGGGGGCGGCGGGGGGGGTGGCGGGGGGGCGGGGTGCGGAGCCAGGGGGGAGTGCTCGCGTGTGGGAGGGGGGGGAAGCTGGGGGGTGGGGGGAGGAGGGGGGGCGGGTGGGAGCGGCTGAGGGGGCTCTCGGGAGGGGGGGGGGGCGAAGGGTCGAGGGGGACGTGGACGCGGCGGGGGGTCTGGGGTGGGGGCGGGGCCGGGGGGGGGGGGCGGGTGGGCGTGCGGCCCGTAGGACGGGGCGGGGGGGGGGGGGAGGGGGCTGGGAGGGGGGGGTGCGGGGCGGGGGGGGGGGGGGGGGCGACGGGGGGGGGGGGGCCAGGGGGGCGGAGCGGGGGGGTCGAGGGGAGGGTCGGGGAGGCGGACGGGAGTGGGGGGTGTGGCGGCGGTGGCGGGGTGGGGGGGGGACCGGTGGGGACGGGCGGCGCGAGCGGGGGGGGGGGGCGTGGGGAGGGGTCGGGGTCAGGGGGGTGTGCGGGCGGTGGGGGGGGGGCTGAGGCCGGTAGGGGCGGGGGGGCGGGCGTCAAGCGGGGGAGCGAGGGGCCACGGGATCGTCGAGTGGGCGGCGCGAGGAGGGGTCCGGGGGAGGGGGGGGCGGGGACGTGTGGGAGGCGCAGGGGGGATGGCCGGGGGGGGGAGGCGTAGGAGTGGCGGGGGGCGGGCGGGCGCGGGGGAGGGTCGGGGGGGGGGGGCGTGGGCCGGCGGGGGAGGGGAAGTGAGGGGGGGGGAGGGGCAGCTGGGGGGGCGGGCTTGGTGCAAGGGGCGGGGGGGCGGGGGGGGGGGGGGGGTCGGGTGAGGGGGGAGTAGGACGGGGTGGGGAGGGGGGGGGGGTGCGGGGTGGGTCGGTGGGGGGCACGGGCGGCGGTCGGCCGCTGGGGGGGGCGGAGAGTGGCGGTGAGGCGGAGGGGGGGGGTACGGGGGAGGGAGGTAGGGAGGCGGGGCGGGAGGGGCGGGGGAGTCGGGTAGTGGGGGCGGGGGCGAGGGGAGGGCCCAGGGGGGGGGGCGTTGGCGGTATACGGGGGGGCGTGGGAGAGCGGGGTCGGCGGGGGGGGGGGGCGGGGGGGGGGGTGGGGGGGGGGGAGGGCGGGCGGTCCGCGGGGGGCGGGGGGGGGGGGGGCGGGGGCGTGGTGGGGGTGGGGCGCGGGGGCCACGGGGGGGGGGGGGGTGGGGGCTGTGGGGTGGGGGGTGCGTTGGGGGGTCGGGGGGGGGGGGGGGAGGAGGTGGCGGCGGCGGAGCGGCGGCGGGGGCGGGTGCGCCGGGCAGGGGGGGGGGGGGGCGGGGGGCGGGGCTGGGACGAGCGGGCGGGCTGTTCGGGTGGGGGGCGGGGGGGGGCGGGGCAGAGCACAAGGGGGGCGTGGCAGGTGGCGTGGTTGGGGTTTTGGGCTGGGGGGGGCGGGGGGGGGGGGCGGGGGGGGGGGGAGGTGGCAGCGGTGGGTGGCAGGCGGTTGGGTCGGGGGTGGGTGGCGGGGGGGCCGCCGGCGGATACCGGGGTGGGGGGGGGGGGGGCGGGCCAGGGAGGGCCGGGGGTGGGCGAGCGGGGGGTGGAGGGTGGGGGACTGGGGGGGGGGGGGGGGAGATGTTGGGGGCGGAGGGGCAGGAGTCGCAGGGGGCGGCGGGAGGGCGGGGTGCTGGGGGGGGGGGGTGGGCCGGACGGGGGGGGGGGGGGGTGGGAGGTGAGGGCAGGGGGGGGCGGCCGGGGGGTGGGGACGGGCGACGGGAGGGCGGGGCGGGGGGGCGGGGGCGGGGGGGGTGGCGGATGTGCGGTCGGGCGGCGGGGGGCGGGGGGCTGGGGAGGCGGGCTGGGGGTACGGGGTTGGGTGTTGGGCACCGGGGGAGTGGGGAGGGGCCGGAGGCGCGGCAGGGAGGGGGGGGGTTCGAGGGGGGTGCGGCGGGGGCGTGACGATAGAGCGGGGCGACTGCCGGCGGGGCAGGGGGTGGGGACGGCGCGGTGGCAGAGGCCGGACGGGGGCGGGGTCGGGGCTGGGGGGGGGGGGGCTGGGGGCGGGCACGGGGCGGCGGGGGCGGGCCGCGGTGGCGTGGGGGTCGGGCGCGTGGACACGGGCGCTGAGGGGGGGGGGGAGGGGAGGGTATGGCAGGGGGTGGGGGGGGCGGGGGTGGGAGGGGGGGTCACGGGGAGGGTCTCTGCGCGCTCGTGGGGTGGGTTTGGTGACGGGGGGGGGGGGGGGGCTGGCGCGCGCTCCGGGCGGCCGAGGCGGGGGGGGGGGGGTGGGTGAGGGTCAAGAGGGGCGGCTCGGGGGGGGGGGCGGGGGATGGGGGTTGGGGTCGGGGGGGAGGTGCGGCGGGCGCGGGGGTGGATGGTGGTGTGGCGTCGGGGACTGCCGGGGGGGGGCGCAAGGGGGGGTTGGAGGGGATGCATGGGGGGGATGGGGGGGAGCGGGGGGGGGAGAGGGAGGTGGGACACGGGGGGGGGGGGGAAGCGGCTAGGGCGGAGGCGCCCCCGGGCGCCGGGACGGTGGGGGGGGGGGGGGGGGCAGAGGGGCAGGGGAGGGGCGGGGGCGCAGGAGGGGGAACGAGGTGGGCGGGGAAGAGGGGGGGGGGGGCGGGGGGGGTAGAGGGGCAGGAGTGGCGGGCGGGAGGTGTGCGGGGGGGGGGGGGGCCCGGGAGGGCGGGGTGGGGCGGGGGCCGGGGCAGGGGGGGGGGGGGCCGGGGGGGAGTAGGGGCAGATGGGTGGGGGGGGTGGCGGGGGAGGGGGGGCTGGTGGGGGGGAGGGGGGGGCGCGAGGGTGGGAAGTGGGGGTGGCGGTGGGGGGGGGGGGGAGAGGGGGGGGGAGGGGTCGGGGGAGGTGGGGGCGGGGGGCTTGGGGGGGGGGGGGCGGGGGGGGGGGGCGGGGGGGGGGGCCGCGGGGTGGGACCGGGGGGGTGGGGGGGGGGGGGTGGTCGGGGGAGGGAGGGGTGTGGAGGGGGGGGCGGGGAGGAGGGGGGGGTGGTCGGTCGGGGGGGCGGGTGGAGGTGCGGGGCCGCCGGGCGGGGACGCGGGCGAGGGGGCCTGGCTCGGGGGGGCGGGGGGCACGGTGGGGGGGGGCGCGCAGGGGGGCTCCGCGGGGGTAGAGCGGGCGCGGCCCGGGGGGCAGAGGGGGGGGGGGGGGGGGGGGGGGCGGGGGGGCTCGCGCGCCGCCAAGGGGCTGGGGGGGGGGTCCTCGGTGCGAGTGGGGGACGCACACGGCGGGGGGGGGGGGGGTGTCGTGGGGGGGTGGGGGGGCCGAGCGGTGGTTGGGGCCGGCGGCGGGGGGTGGGGGAGGGTGGGGGGTTCAGGGGAGGGGAGCGGCGAGGCCTGGTGTCGGCGGGGTGGGGGGGCGGGGGGGGGGGGGGGGGGGGGGGGGCGGGGGAGGGGGGGGGGGGAGGTGTGAGAGCGAATGGGGGGCGGGGGGGGGAGGGGGGGGGGGGCGGTCGGGGCTGCGGGGGAGGGGGCGGGGGGAGGGGGGGAGGGGGGCACGCCGCGGGGGGGGGGGGGGGCAGAGCGGGGGGGGGGGCGGTGGGGGAAGGGGGGGTGCAGCGCGGGGTCGCCGCGGGGTGGGGGCACGAGGCGGCGGGGCCGGGCTGTGGGGCCGGTGCCGGGGAGGCGGGGGGGGCTGGCGGGCGGGTGAGGCGGCCGGGGTGGGGTTGTAGGGGGGGCGGGGGGGTAGGCGCGACGGAGACGGGGGCGATGGGGGGGCGGGGGGGGTGTGCGGCCAGGGTGGGGGGCGGGGCGGGCGGAGGGGGCGGGGTCGGTGGTGGGCGCGGATGGTGTGGGGGGGGGGGGATGGGGGGGGGGGGGGGTGCGGGGGGCGGGGGGGCGATTTCGCGCCGGGGCGCACCGCTGACGGGGGGGGGGGGGGGGGGTGAAGGGGGAGGGGCTGGGGGAGGACGGGGGCGCGATGACGGGGGGACGGGGGGGGGGGGGGGCGGGGGATCGGGGGGGGCGAGGGGGTAGAGGGGGTGGCGTGGGGGGCGGCAGGGGGGGCGGGAGGGGGGGACAGGGTGGAACGGAGGGGGCGCAGGGGTCGGCCGGGGGAGCGGTGGGGGGGCGAGTGGGGGTGGGGGGCGGGGGGCGGGGGGGGGCGGTTGGGCACGGGGGGTGGCGGGGTGGGGCGGGGTAGCGGGGGGGGGGGGGGGCCCAGGTGCGGGGGGGGGGGGGGGGCGGTCACGGAGGCGGGGGACGGGGAGGGGGTCGGGCGGGGCGTCGGGGGGGGGGCCGGGGGGGTGCGGGGGGCACGCGGGGGGGGGGGCGGGTAGTAGGGGGGGGGTAGGGGGGGGGGCTGGTTTAGTTGTGGTGTTTTTTGGGTTTGCTGTCTTTCTGTTTTCGGGTGGGAGTTCGTTTTTTTGGTTTCTGATGTTTTGTGCGGTTTTTTTTTTTACCTTTTTGTTCTTCCGCTCGTTTTTTTGCGCTTATTTTCCTTTTTTTTGGTGCGCTTCTTCTTTGTTTGTGTGTCTTCAAATCCTGTGAATATCACTCAACCTTCGTGTCGACCTTTTTTAGCATGTTTATCTCAGGTAATTAGCAGTTTAAGGCACGGAGTGGCATGGACTTGAAGACGTTTAAACCTTTTATCATTCAAACACTATGTTTTATATCTATTTTGGGACCTCCTTTTGTAAAAATCTGAAATAATATTGAATGATAACTAAATTTTCCAAAACGTCTCTTTACGAGTCGTTTTCTATGATTATGACTGTTGTTTCATGAAGTAATACCCCAAATTAGCTTCCGCTGCTATGTTGAAATATCGGGGTGTTATAGATTGGCATCAAAGCTCATGAGTTATAGAGAACAAGGTTAAAACCTAAACTATAACAACTTTTTCCATCCAAGAAAGTCCTCCGTGCCATTACATTTTCCTGAACATTGTGTGTAAGAGATTTGCTTAGAAGATGATACATAATTGTTAATTAAATATAAATTATTTATGTTTATTTCCACTGGGTTATTACAGAGTTATGTCTACATCCACCCATCCTATAATCATCCTATCTGATTTTGATGTTGAGGATGCTTTTTCCTGTACAGACACTTCTGATTACACCCCGACTTCACCGAACTATTCCCCAGCTACACCGGGGAACACCTCTTCTAACTCTGAAAATGAATCTGACCCTTTAGAGGATCCATCTAAGAATCATTCAGCCCCACTATCCATTACACCTTTTCCCGATGATCCATATATGCATATTAGACTGGCGTATTATGCCACTAATGAGAAATCATCTGATTCATCATTCTCATCCACTATTCCACCACCACCTACACCAGTTTATCCCCGTAAAAAGGCCTGACTTCTACAGCCTTATGAGCCTGAACCTTTCATGCAGCCATTTAGGTATCACCCTAATGGTATGACTTTCATTCACATGGCCCAAAAGAGGATACGTGCACCACGAGCTCCTATGGATCTATCACTTGTTTTACCTCTACCTCCACCTCCAGTGTTACCATCATCACCATTATCTCATCCCTGAGACTCTGTCCCTGAGGAGATTATGCCGCCCCAGAAACGAGCCCATTTCCTATCACCACCATCTTCCTCTACTGATCTTTCTGCCCCACCTCGGGTATTTGTGATTAGAGAGAGTTCTCAGACTGCTGCGGTTCGACAGCCCACCATTCTTACCCTTACGATGCGTCTAGAGCGCCATGAGGAACAAATTGATGCTATTTTGAATCAGTTAGATGAGTTCCCCCTTGAACGCATTGAGAAGATAGAGTATGGTATAGAAGGTCTTGTTGATGGCCGAGCAATCATACAGCGAGATTTTGATAGACTAGAGACCGAGCTTCAAGAAGCCCGTACTCAGATTGTTGGATTTCAAAGATAGCAGATGAGGCATGACGACGAGGTTGTTCTTACTCGCGTCAAGATTTCCACTCTAGAGGTACTCATTGAGGATATCCAGGTTCGCTACCGATCAGACATGAAGAGTCTTCTAGACACAATCCATGAGCTCAAGAATCACCAGGGAGGACCACCAAACTACTAGACTAGATCCTTGTCATTTACAACTTTTGTTTCAAATCCAACCACGGGATGTGTAGCATAAATATCGACACTTGCAATATTTTGTTATGTAAAATATTTGGACAAGTTATTTATGACATAATGAAGTTGTAATTCTGCTATACCTCGTTGTTTCATGATATAGATTTATGTATGTCGTGGTTATCTATCCTATATCCTGTATTATGATTATTCATTTATCGTATCCTTATGTATCCAGATTACTATGGCTCTCTTACCACCAGGTTTTCTCGAACCTTTGTATCTAGGTATTATGGATATGATTAATGCTCAGGATATTGGACATATGATCTCACCTACACCACCTAGAGACACTGAGCCTCCTGTTGGATCACCCATTCCATCATCTCCGTCTTCATCAGTAGGATCTTCATCACTAGTCATGTCAACTACACCACCACCAGACTATCCCTTTGATGAGTCTATCTTTGCGGAGTTAGATAACTCATTATGGATCATACTGCGACCACTGGGAAGTGAACCAGTCCCCAAGGAACCTAATGAGTCAGATGCTTGTTAGAGTGCCCATCTCTGGAAGTCTTAGATTCCAAAATTTTCCGTTATATCCTACAATGTAATATCAAAGAATGTGTATTTCTTTGTTAGAACTTGTACCGAATAAATATCTATGTCAAATGATTTCAATATCACTATGTATAAAAATTTCGATTATTATACGATGACTTGTGATATGACTATATCATTGTATGGATTCTTATTTTATGTTATCTTATAAATGTTGATAGAATGGCTCCCAAAAGGAAATCAACATCTGCAGCACCAGCCATGACTTAGGCCGCCATGAGGAAACTAGTTGCTGATAGTGTTGCTGCACCTCTGGAGGCACAAGGTGCTACCATGGCAAATGCTGATAATACCGATAGGAACACCCGAGAAGGTGAAACTCCTGTAGCAAGAAAATGTAGCTACAAAGAGTTTATGAGCTGCCAACCTTCCTATTTCAAAGGTACGGAAGGGGCTGTTAGCCTCATCTGCTGGTTTGAACGAACTAAATTGGTATTTCTCCCACTAACTGTAGTGAGGACAGCAAAGTGAATTTTGCTACTGGTACTCTGACCGAGGATGCTTTGTCCTGGTAGAATTCATTCGCCTAGCCTATTGGAATAGAGGAAGCTTACAAGACCACCAGGTCTGAATTAAAGAAGCTCTTAACAAAGAAGTATTGTCCTCGAACCGAGGTCAAGAAAATGGAGGATGAATTTTACAGCCGGATTGTAAAAGGGAATGATCTTAAGACTTACGTTAGAAGATTCCAGGAGTTGGCAGTCTTATGTCCAACTATGGTACCGAATGCTGAGAAACTTATGGAAGTTTTCATCGGGGGATTGCCCCGAAGTATTGATGGAAACGTTACCGCTTCAAAGCCTCAAACTCTAGAGGAAGCCACCATCATAGCCCAGAGGCTAATGGATCAGGTGAAAAGCACAGTTCTGTGCAAGGAACCATTGATCACAAATGAAAGTTTGATGATAGAAGAACCACCACCAACAACAACTACCACAATAACCACAATAACAACAATAACCATAACAATGATCATCACCAACAACATAATAGAAGGCAAGAAGCTGTCAGGGCTTATGCTGCCACCCCAACTGAAGATAGTAGGTACATTGGAAACCTTCCCTTGTGTAAACGATGCACCCTGCATCACATAGGACCTTGCACTGTTAAGTGTCAGACTTGTAACAAGGTAGTCAACCAGACTAGGAACTGCAAAAACAAAGGGCCAGCCACTAGAAGCAACCTACAACCAGTGTCAGTAACTTGTCATGACTTCGGGGAGAAAGGGCATTACAAAAATCAATGCTCGAAAGCAAACAACAGTGCCCATGGGAGAGCATACATGCTGAGAAACAAGAATGCTCACCAAGACTCGAACGTAGTCACGGGTACGTTCCTTCTAAAACAACATCTAGCTAGAATATTATTTGATTCGGGAGCCGATAAAAGTTTCGTATCCAAATCACTTGCTTCCATGCTTAATATCCCACCAATTACATTAGATACCACCTATGACATTGAAATGGCCAATGGAAACCTAGTAGGCACTAATACCGTTATCTAGGGTTGCACCTTGATTTTTTTAAACCAACCCTTCGGAATTGACCTTATGCCGATTAAACTTGATAATTTCAACGTCGTCATTGGTATGGACTAGTTGTCCAAGTATCATGCCAAAATTATTTGTGACGAGAAAGTCGTCCACATCTCATTCAATAGTGAAACTTTGATCATCCGAGGTGATCGAAGTAAAACCCAACTAAGCCTCATATCATGTATTAAAAATGAAAGATATATATCCAGGGGATGTCAAGTTTTCATAGCCCAAGTAATGGAGAAGAAGTCAGACGAAAGACGATTGGAAGATATACCAGTAGTCAGAGAATTCCCAGAAGTTTTTCCTGAAGACCTACCCGGCCTTCCTTCGGTTCGCCAAGTAGAATTCCAAATCAATTTGATTCCAGGAGCGGC
>BQNB010034204.1:0-51774 GCA_026074375.1 Tanacetum coccineum
GTGAATTTCAAAAATATAAACAAACTTGTTAAAGGCCACCTAGTTAGAGGTTTACCTTCAAAAGTTTTTGTAAATGACCACACATGTGTTGCCTGCAAGAAGGGTAAGCAACATAAGGCCTCCTGTAAGGCCAAGTTACATAGAATCATCAAAAAGCCCCTAAAATTGCTTCATATGGACTTATTTGGACCTATCTTTATAGAAAGCATCAACAAGAAAAGGTACTGCTTGGTTGTGACTAATGATTTCAGCAGATTTAGTTGGGTATTTTTCTTAGCTACCAAGGATGAAACATCTAAAATCCTTTGTAATCTTATAATAGGCTTAGAAAAACAATTGAATCATAACGTTAAAATCATTAGATGCGATAATGGGACAGAGTTTAAGAACTATGCTATGAATGAATTATGTGCTAAGAAAGGAATCAAAAGGGAGTTTAGTGTAGCTAGAACTCCACAGCAGAATGGTGTTGCAGAAAGGAAAAACAGGACCCTAATTGAGGCAGCTAGAACTATGTTAGCAGACTCACTTTTACCTATCCCATTTTGGGCAGAGGCAGTTAATACTGCTTGCTATGTACTGAATAGGGTATTAGTGACCAAACCTCAAAATAAGACACCTTATGAACTATTAATAGGTAAATCACCTAGTATTAGTTTTATGAGACCTTTTGGGTGCCCCTTGACTATTTTGAACACCTTAGATTCCTTAGGCAAAATTTATGGGAAATCTGATGAAGGTTATTTGCTTGGATATTCTACCTCTAGTAAAGCCTTTAGAGTATACAACAAAAGGACCAAAAGGGTAGAAGAGAATCTGCACATTAATTTTCTTGAAGATCAACCAAATGTGGCAGGAACTGGTCCAAATTGGATGTTTGATCTTGATTTTCTCACCAATTCAATGAATTATATTCCTGTTAGTGTAGAAAATCAGGTTATTATGGATGCAGGTACACAAGATTCTTATGTTGCAGGTTTACCAGGAAAAGATAAAGGACCTACTCAGGAATACATACTACTTCCAATCCAACCTCATAGGACAAGGATTCAAGTAAAGGATGTTGTTCAGGATGCACAAGAACAACCTTCTGAAAATGCTTCTCCAAACAAGGGTATACAAGTTTCAGAAGATGTTTTTGATAAAGAAGGACAACATCAGATGCCAGAAGATGAACAAGTCTGGCAAAGTATTTCATGAAGACCTTATGAGAAGATGATTGCTTAAGAAGTGGGTGCTGACAAAAAACAAAAAGTCTTGGATGATTGTCCAACAAGACAAGCTTTTGAAGAAGAAAAGGAATAATTGCAATCCCAAAAGAGAGCAGCTCAAACTACCAGTATTACCAAACTTAGTACTAGTAGGTCATCTATTAGTACTGCTACCATGCCATATGTTAGTGCTGCTAGTACTTCCACAGTTGCAAATGCCGGTGAATCATCATTTGTCTATCTTGGAGGAAAAATACCTATTGATGCATCTACTCTCCCTAATGCTGATTTACCCATTGATCCAAATATGCCTGATTTGGAAGATGATTCTGATGCATTTTTAAGTGATGGCATATTCAATGGAGCCTATGATGATGAGAATGTGGGTGCAGTGGCTGATTTCAACAATATAGATAACACCATTAATGTCAGTTCTATCCCACACTCCAAAATTCATAAAAATCATCCAAAAGATCAAATTCTAGGAGATCCTAAGTTAGCAGTTCAAACAAGAGGAAAGATTCAAAAGGCTTCTTCAACACAACAAGCATTGGTGAGCTACATCTCCAAACAGAATAGAACTAATCACAAAGATCATCAGAATTGTTTGTTAGCATGCTTTCTCTCCCAAGAAGAACCCAAGAACATATCATAAGCCTTACAAGATGAAAGTTGGGGGGGGGAGGGGGGATTGAAGCAATGGCAAGAGGAATCCTGCAAAGTTCAAATTACAGAAGGGTTTGGATACTTTGTTGAAGTTTCAAAATAAAGCTCTGATTCTTGTAGCACAAGGGTCTTTAAGAATAAAAAGGATGAGAGAAGTATTGTTGTGAAAAATAAAGGTAGGCTTGTAGCACAAGGGTTTAGACAGGAGGAAGGAATAGATTATGATGAGGTTTTTGCACCTGTTGCCAAGATAGAGGCAATCAGGTTATTTTTAGCCTTTGCATCATACATGGGATTTACTGTCTACCAAATGGATGTTAAAAGTGCATTTCTCTATGGCACTATTGAAGAGGAGGTGTATGGGGGGGGGTTATTTTTCCCCACCCCCTCCCCCCACCAATCAACCTCCAGGCTTTGTTGATCCTGCTCATCCAAACAAAGTCTATAAGGTGATTAAAGCTCTTTATGGTCTACATCAAGCTCCTAGAGCTTGGTATGAGACACTTTCTTCTTTTCTGATAGAAAATGGTTTCAGGAGAGGCACCATAGACAAAACATTGCTTATCAAGAAGAAAAAGAGTGACATTATGTTAGTCCAAGTGTATGTGGATGACATTATTTTTGGTTCTACAAAGAAGTCTATGTGTACAGAGTTTGAAGACTATATGTACAAAAGATTCCAAATGAGCTTCATGGGTAAACTCACTTTCTTTTTGGGGCTTCAAGTGAAGCAACAACCTGATGGAATCTTTATTAGTCAGGATAAGTATGTAGCTAACATCCTTAAGAAGTTTGATTTTTAGTCCATCAGAACAGCTACTATTCCGATTGAGTCTAATAAGCCACTGGTCAAGGATGAAGATGGTAAAGATGTAGATGTACATGTCTACAGATCTATGATTGGCTCTCTAATTTATTTAACTGCATCAAGGCCAGACATCATGTTTGCTGTCTGTGCCTGTGCTAGGTTTCAAGTCACACCAAAAGCTTCACACTTAAATGCAGTAAAAAGGATTTTTAGGTACCTCAAACATCAACCCAAATTAGGTTTATGGTATCCTAAGGATTCACCTTTTGAACTAGAATCTTTCTCAGATAGTAATTATAAAGGAGCCAGTCTTGACAGAAAATCAACAACAGGTGGCTGTCAATTTCTTGGTAGAAGATTGATATCTTGGCAATACAAGAAGCAGACTATTATGGCAAATTCTACTACTGAGGCAGAATATGTTGCAGCTGCTAATTGTTGTGGGCAAGTACTATGGATACAGAATCAGATGATGGATTATGGTTTTAATTTCATGAACACCAGAATCCATATTGATAATGAGAGCACTATAAGTGTTATCAAGAATCTTGTTGCTTATTCTAGGACCAAGCATATCAAAATTTCGATATCATTTATCAGAGATTGGCTATGAGAAAAGACTATAACAAGTTAACAAATTCACACAAACTCTAATGTTGCAAGACTTCACACACAGAATTTGATGTCACAAGATTTAACTTTTTGGTGGTTAGCATTAGGATGTTAAATTTGTAACCACAATTAAAGGGAGGCAAGATATTTGTTGTACAGTTTGTAGATGAATTCCAAGAATAGGAGATGGTTATGATACTCATTTGGGGTTCACTATACTCTTTGGAATAAGGATTCAAGGTTAGATGTGGTACTAAAAGCTTATTCATAATGCGCAAGACACTTTGTACTGCTATTACCAAAATTTAATACGCTAAGTCTATTTAGTACTGCTCAAAGATATCTACAGATGATTATGGTATTTGAATTGAGTGCAAAGCTATGTAATGCAGTTTGGTTTGTTTTTGAGGGCTCTTCATATGGTACTAAGTTAGTTAGTGCTGCTAGTTTTGGTTAAGTTTGATAACCAAAAAGTTAGTACCGCCAGGCTTAAAGTTGGTACCGTTGGGCAAAGTTTGTACCGCTGAATAGCCGTTGGAGAAAATACCGCTAGGGGTCTAAAGTGTAAATTGCACCGTTTCTTTGATCTTGGGTTTGCTCAACCTATATAAACCCATCTCAATTGCACACTTTCTTCACCTAATATCTCTTAATCGCTCTCATTTAACAACCCTAATCTTTCCATCACCGACAACCATCAATTCATCGACTATGGCAGCTCTTGAATCCTGTCCTAAGCACAACATGGTCGCCTACTTAGAAAAGACTGATGGGAATGCTGAATTTCATGAGATCATAGACTTCCTCACACGCAGCTCAATTCACTATGCTCTCACTGTAAGTCCTGTAGTCTCTACTACATTTGTTGAACAGTTTTGGATGTCTGCTAAATCCAAAATAATCAACAATGTTAGGTATATTACTGCCAAAGTAGCTGGCAAGCCTGTGAATATCTCAGAGGCATCAATAAGAAGTGATCTTCTTTTTGATGATGCTGATGGGATAGATTCTTTGCATAATCAGGCTATATTTGATGCTATTCAGCTAATGGGGTTCTGGCGGGAATCATGGAGGTCAGTCATCCATCTCCCAGCCTGACCCATCTCCTAGACCTTTACCTACTATTCCTATTCCTGATTCCATTCCAGAGGGTTCTGGTGGGAATCATGGAGGTCAGTCATCCAGTGATAGATCCCTATCAGGAAATAAGGATGGCCTGACACTCTAAAGTGTATATGATCTTTGCGTGTCTTTATGTAAACAAGTCACAACTCAAGCTGCACAAATTAAAGATTTGAAGTCTCAGATCAAGCAACTAAAGAAGAAGGCTAAACCTGTGATATCACACCATAATGCTTGGATCAAGAGTGTCTCCATAAAGCAAAGATTGGCTAGAAAGAAATCATTGAAGAAAAAGTGGATGAAAAAGGAGTCCTGTAATCCAAACAGGGAGGAAATCTGCCAAATCTACTCCAACTGCACACACAATCAAGTTTTTTGATGATGTGGATTGTAATGATGCATGGATTATATGGAGACAAACAGATGCTTTACATGTAAAAGGAGTTAGTACTGAAGATCAATATAGTACTAGGTCACGTCCAGATGAAGGTAACTGACAAGTCCAAAGTTTTGTACTGAACAAGCCTGAGTTAGTATCTTAAGAGCCAAAAGAAGTAGAAGTTAGTACCGACAAGCTTGATGAAGGTACTGCTGAGCCAAAAGATGGAACTTCAAAAGAAATACTGCTGTGTCCTCAACAACGTTGTTCAGAGATGATGAGACCCATTGCTGAGTTTTTGGTATCTATGAGCCAAAATAAGGCTAAACAAAAAGGTGTTGAGATCAAAGATGCTAAAGATTCAGATAGACCAAGGGCTACATCAACAAGATCAGTACTTACATTGAAGCCTCTTCCTAAAATTGATCCTAAAGACAAAGGAAAGAAAGTACTTGAGGAAGAAGCTGAGTCAGATGCTGAGTCAGAGGGAGTTGATGAAGCTGAAAGAAAGTTGATCAGCTTGCTAAGGATGGAGAAATAGCCAGAAAGGTGCAAGAGGATTGGGAAGCAGAAGAGGAAATGAAAAAGTTAGCTGAGGAAGAAGCTACAAAGGCTGCTCTTATACAAGATTTTGATGATAATCAGAGCTAGATTGAAGCTGATAGACTTCTAGCTGCAAGGCTTCAAGAGGAAGAGAGAGAAACGTTTACAGTTGAAGAGAGAACCAAATTTCTTTATGATACTATTGTTGCTCAAAGGAGGTTCAACAAAGAGCTGCTGCAATCAGAAGCAGACCACCAACAAGAACTCAGCTAAGAAACCAAATGATGACCTATCTGAAGCATGTAGGAGGAAAGAAGCATGCTAATTTGAAGAACAAGAACTTTGAAGAAATACAAGTTCTGTATAAAGAGGTTAAAAGGTCTGATAAAAACTTTATTGCTATTGGTTCTGCTAAGGATGAGAGACAGATTAAGGAGATGAATGAAGAATCTAAAGACCCTAAAAAAGAGATTAAAGAAAAGGGTTGTCAATGAAACTCCAAGGGAAGAAGACACAACAAAGGTACCTGCTGAACAAGAAGTGACAGAGCATGGTACAAAGAAAAGAAAAAGTGGTCATGTGAAGATGATTACTGGTATGTTAAGCTTTAAAATACACATACCATTTTTTTCTTTAAAACGAGCTTAAATTGACTCAAAAACAGACATAAACTGCCAAGATATGTTTGTTTACACTTGTGTTGTGCAGGAAAGGATAACGACAAACCAAAAGAACAGAAAACAATGCAAAAAAATGACAAAACCCAGACACGGAATGGAAAAGCTGTAAAGGACAGGCCAAAGCAAAGCCAATAGATCAATCAGTCAAGTCAAAGTCAACTCAACAAATCTACAGTCAAAATCGAGCCGTAATTGAAGAAATACTATTAGTTTCAATCTCAAACCCATCCTGATGGGCCGGGAAAGGCCCAATAGTATATTTTTGAAGACTGTGAAGACCAAATGGGCCCTCAATCAATGACAAAAACAGGGAGCGGCCATTGTGTATTGGGTTGGCGGGGGCATGGTTGGGCGAGGGGGCGGGGAGTCGGAAGGTATGGGAGGGGAGGGAGCGTGTGTGGGGGGGAGGGTAGTAGGCAGGTGGAGCCGTAGCTGGGGGGGCGCGTGTTTGGTGGGGGGGGGGGCGCTACATGTGGGGGGGGAGGGGGGGCGCTGGGGTGGGGGATTAGCGCACATATCTTGGGAATCGATGTGGGGGCATCTATAAGTTTCAGGTGGGTTTTCGATAGCGAATTTCTGTCGTGCAAAAGCGATCTCAGGCACATGATGCTGGAGATTGCCTGTTTCAAGGCTAGGGATCTCGGGCTGGCATCATCACTCTGCAATTCTGGCCACGCGTCTTGGGAAACCCAAATATAGATGGACATGGCCTTAAGCTACACTGAACTAGAGACCCAATTGATGGCGCAGTACAAACAGTCATGCCCAAAGCACAATCTCGGTGCGCCCAAAAACAATTTTTATAAAACATAAGGACTTAAAATGTAATTTTTAAAAACATGTTTTATAAAGAAAAATGGTTTAAACAAAGTTAGGGACTGATTTTGCAATTTTCCAAACTGTTTTTCCCTTTAAAAGGCTAAGGGCCAGTTCTGCCAATACACCATTCTTTCTTTGACTCTTTTTGATATAAAACACAAGGGCCATTTCTGTTTACTTTAAAACTTCTTTATAACTAATAAAAGAGTAAACAAAAGAAATGGATAAGAGCTGAAAATTAAGGGGTTCTTTTTGGCTATGTCGAAACTTTTAAACCTGCTAACCCAATCCCCGCTCTTCCCTAACTCCCTTTCCCGCCATCTCCTCAAAAACACCACCATCACACGATACCGGCCTAACCCTTTTACCCAACCCATCGTTTACCCAGTTTCTTTCATTCCCACCTCCCACTAACCTATTTCGATGCCACGCTGGCAATCCCCCATAACCCAAGAAAAATCTATGGCCGAGATTATGTTTAAAGAAGCACAAAACTTCATCAATGGCTGGGAATTGATGCTGAGCCTTCAACTCACACAAGAAACACAAAGAAAGAAGCTGTGAAGACCTTGAGGCTTATATAAATTCAAGAAAACACAAGCCGAGCCACACCTTAGTTTTAGTTTAGCTTTTCTTAATTAATTTTTAATCAACTTGTAATTTAAATTTCCAGCTTTATTTTTAAGTGTATTGTACTGTTTTTAAAAGTCTAATTCAAGTTTAAAGTTGATACTAAGTTTCTTGTGATTTTCTATGTTATTCGTATCTTAAATCCTTTGTTAATCTTGAAGAAAATTATGTTTACTTGTTGCTTTAATTCCCTGTTGTCACTAGCATCACCTTACCCTGCTGATTTTCCAGCATAATCAAGTTATAAACCAATTCGACTTATTTAAGGGAGTGTTTGGTAAAAACCCAAAATGGGTCGAATTGGGGATTTCATGGGTCACCAACACTCATCCACCTTTGGCTGAGTGAGTGTGATCAGTTTGACCAAGAAAATCACAACCTATAGTTTAAAATTTCAAATTCAGTTAACTTTTGAGTTTCTGCCTAAATTTTATAAAAAATTCAGCTTTGTTGCTTAAGCTGCCTAAACAGCTTAAGCAACATCTTTTGTGAGCTCATTTTAACCATAAAAAGTGTCTTTTTAAGAAGCTTTGCTCTGTCTCCTTTAATTGACCAAAAAAGTCCAAGTGTGGCTTTGCAATATTTTTGTTAAAACCCCCAATTTTAAGCTGCAAATTCAGCAGCTTAAATTGTTTGCTAGACCCTCAGATCTTGAACATTAGCTTATTGGCCACCCTTATACAACTGTTTGGGAATTTTTTGGGGTAAACCTCCTTTTTGGGCTTATTTTCATAAGCCCAAATAAGCCCTTAATTCAGCCTACTGTTGCTCCCCTGGTGCAAAACCAAAAACTCAGCACTCTTTTTCTTTTAATTTAGCTTAATAAGCACTATGGCTTTTTGTAGATTAATTAAGCACTTAGGTTCCTTTTTAATTTCCCAAAGTAGTGTAGCTTAATTTTTCCTGTAGACTAGTTTAATTTAAGCTCAAAATAGCCCTTTTTCTGCCTTTCTCTCAAAACTGCCAAAATAGCTTACTGATGTTCAGGCTTATTCTAGGGCTTATTTTACTCACATTTAGTTAAAATAAGTAGATTTAGCTTAGTTTAAGTAGGTACATCACTTTTCAGCTTATTTTGAGCTTTCTAGCTCAAGCAAAAAGCCAATAAGCTTTTTAAGCTTATTAGGCTTCTGTCAGATTAATAAGCTACTTTTCCAGCTTATTGAGCTAGTTTCAGCTTATACCCCTTTTATAAAAAATGATAAGCTAAGTCCACTTTACAACTTTGCTTTTTTGACTTTAGCTTAAAAAGCCTTTTGGACTTAGTGTGAAATCGGGGGTAAGTTCAGGGACCATTTGTGTAATTTTATCTTTCATAGTTATAACTGTTAGTCCCTGTGGTTAGTTAGCCTGTTACCCCATTAGTCCTTGTGTCCTTTCACTGTTAGTCCTTTAGTTATAACCTTAGTTAGTTTTATTTAATTTAATTAATTAAATTAGGTTTAGATTTAATTAGTTTAATTACTTTTAATTTAATCAGTAAAATTTGGGCATTTTTATATTTTTAGAATTGTTAATTTTTTCTTTATTTAATTTTATTTTTTCAGAATTTTTTATTTTTCTTTTTTAGAAAATTTTCTTTAATCAAATAGTTTGTAGGAAAATTATTAAAACTTTTGTAGGGTGACTTTTGCCCAAATTTCAGTTCCGGGCTCGTTTACGAGTTCGACTTTTTCGTTTCTTACCGTTTTGTTCGCTTTTTAACTCCGATTTTGAAATTTTTTACATTTTCTTTTAAGTTAGAATATTTTTAATTTATTTAAATTTTAAAATTAATTTTATAACTTTATTTTTGTAATTTTTAGTTTTAGCTTGCGATTTAATTCCCGGTAGTCTATAATTGCATGTTTAATTTAGTTTATTAGTTTTAATTATTCTAGTTAAGTATTTTTAGCCTAACTATGTTCCCCGTAGATTTCTTAGGATTTCATTTGCCATTATTTATGCTCCCGTAGTTTAGGATTTATCCGTATGACTATTTTTGTTCCCCGTAGTATATTTAAGATTCCCATTTTCCATTGCTTGTTTCCCGTAGAATAATTTTAGTTTTCTTTAATTAATTTTAGTTTATCTAGTTAAAAATCAAAATCATTTGTTTCTCAATTCAAATCATCAATTCATTCGTATCGATTTACCATTCCAGCCTCGTTGGGGATTTACGACCCGGGAAAACTCTATACTACTTCTCGGTATCATTGACTCTGCTTTTAGACTATCCTTACTATATATTTGATATTTTATTATATTATATGTATTTTAAGGTATAGTCTGAGCGGATCAATTTTTGGCGCCGTTGCCGGGGAGGCTGTGCAAACGTTTATCGTTACGTTTGACCATCTGTTTTCGAAAGTGTGAATATTTTCTTTTATTATAAAAATATATAAAAAAAAAATATTGAATACCCTAGCTTATGGACTTTATGCAACCAAATTTGACTTTTAAAATCATTTTTACTTTGCTGATATTTGATGGTAAAAAGGGCTTTGCTTTTTAAAAACGCCACTATAAAAAGTCTTGAGTGGTTTTTGACTTACCAAGTCAAAGACAAAAGGTTTTGGGGCAGCTTTGTATTAATCACACAAAAGACTCACTTTAAGACACTAAAACATAAGATCCAAGTGCTTATCTAAATAAGACATTCTATTTGAGTTAAGTTGGTGTATCTTATGCTTGTAATAATGGTTTACTTGAAGCTCTTGAAAACACCACAGTTTTTAAAAAAATGACTTAGAAAAACTTTAAAAATCAATTTTCAAACTTAAAAACTTTAAAACAGCTACTATTAGCTTAATAACTTAAGCTAAACCTAACTAAATGACCCAACCCATGCCAAGCATTTTGACAAAATCTATTTTAATGACCTCAACCCAAACCACAACCAATTTTGACCCGTTTTGATGCTGACCCAAACACCCCCTTAAGTCTATCTGTCAACACTAGAGTAACATTAAAATCTATTTTAAAGCTAAAACAGTTGAAACCTTTTATCTACTCTTACTAATACTAGTCCAATTAAGCTAAATTACACCTAAAAACAACAGCTTATTAGTAGTAATAAGCTAGTTTCTCAGCTAGCTTATCTAAACTACTTTGACAGAATTAAAGAAATGAAAGCTAAATTGATTCTAGCTACAATTACTTAAAGCTTTTGAAACTCTAAACTTATCTAAGCAATTTTACACAGAATTAAGTACAAGGAAAGCAAAGAAATAAGCTACATGAATAAGCTAAATGAATGTTAAAAATGAAATATAAAAGAGGAAACCTGTGAATTTGAAGTCTCTTAACTAGGTCACTCTTTCTGAATGAGTGACCTCAAAACATAAACCTATTGTGGCACCTTGCCTCTAAACCTTGAGCTTAAAAGCTCAATAAGCTAAAATTAGCTTATTTTTCCAAATAGCTTCCAAACTTGATTAAACTGGACTCAAGTGATCATGTTTGATGTAAAATGAACTAAACTAGTAAGTTAATGACTTTGAACAAGTTTTCAACTGAATTTGAGCTTATGAACAAGTATAAGCTCAAAAGAGCTTATGAGAGCTTATTAGGTAAAAACAGCTTGAATTTGCATTAAAACTGAGAATTACAAGTACATAAAAGAAATTAGCTTAAAAAAATACTTAAACTATTTTTAAAAACTACACTAAAACTACTTTTAGAAATAACCAACCACACTTGCCTTACTCACCCAGTCATACAAAACCTTTCTTCCTCAAACAAACAATCAACTCAGAACCATCATCGAACCCAAGGAATTCAAGCTACAATACAAGACGGCAGGGTTGTTGTTCAGAATGTTCAGGGTCGACAGAACAGAGGACAGGGTAATAATGCACGGGTGCAGGGGCAGTTGGTTACGGGAGAGCACAGAACAGGGTGGGGAATGCGAATCCGGGTCAAGCTAGGCAAGTTAAGTGCTACAACTGCAACGGGGTAGGCCACATAGCAAGGAACTGCACTCAACCTAAGCGTCCACAGAACTCAGAATACTTCAAAGACAAGATGTTGCTGATGCAAGCTCAAGAGAATGGGGTAGTCTTGGATGAAGAGCAGTTATTGTTCCTAGCTGGTGGACAAGACAATGCTATTGATAAAGATGTGGATGAGCAATCGGTTCAAGACTTAGCTCTCAACGTGGATAATGTGTTTCAAGCTGATGATTGTGATGCGTATGATTCTGATGTTGATGAGGCTCCTACGGCATAAACTATGTTCATGGCTAATCTATCATCTGCAGATCCAGTTCGTGATGAAGCGGTCTTTGTCTTTGATTAGGACAGTTCTTATCTAGGTCGTACACAAATCGTCCTTGGGTATTTGGGCGCAGGCTGCTCAAAAACTATGACAGGGGATCGCTCAAGGCTTATGATTTTCGTTTGAAAAAAGTTTATCGGGAACAGTTAGATTCGGGATGATCACTTTGGTGCTTATTATGGGTTATGGAGATTATGTCATTGGTGATAGTGTAATCTCCAGGGTATACTACGTGGAAGGACTGAGGCATAATTTGTTTTCTGTCGGTCAATTTTGTGATTCGGATTTAGAAGTTGCCTTCAGAAAGCATTCTTGTTATGTTCGTGATACGGATGGTGTTGAATTACTTAAAGGTTCCCGTGGTTCTATTTATACACTATCTTGTTGAAGGACATGATGAAGTCCCTCCCCAATCTGCTTGCTATCCAAGCTCTCAAGCACAAATCATGGTTATGGCATCGCCGTTTAAATCACTTGAACTTCGGTACCATCAATGATCTTGCAAGAAAGAGTTGTTAGAGGCCTTACCTAGTTGGAAGTTTGAAAAAAGATAACCTTTGTTTGCATGTCAATTTAGGAAAGAGCAAAAAAGGCATAACACAAACCAAAATGAAAACATCCAATTTGGAAGTTCTTAACATCACATTCATTGGATTTATTGGACCGTGGTTGTGTAAATATTAATGGGAAGAAGATACAATCTGGTCATCGTTCGATGTTACTCACGGTTTACGTGAGGTCAAGTTTTTGAGATCACAGGATGAAACTCCAACGGTTGTCATAAAAGTTTCTGAAGAAGATACAAGTCGTCTCAAACAAGATTGTCAGATTATCCCGCCCGGACTAATGGTGCGGAATGAATTTGGTTAACAAACGGACTATGTTTGATTACTATGAAAGCGTTTGGAATCTTTCATCAAAAGACAGTAGTTCCAAGGACTCTACAGAACAGATACGGCGTGGTGAAAGACGGGAATCGAACCTCTTGTCGAGGCTGCTGGGACAATGTATCTTCTCAAAGGCACCGATGTTTCTTTGGGTCTGAAGTTGGGGCTACTGCCTGTTATACTCAAAAAACGTATCCCATATTCACAACATGTACGACAAAACCCCATAAGAGTTAGTACCCAATAAGAAGCCTGATTTCTCACATTTTCCGGGTCTTTGTTGCTCTTTGATACCTACAAATATGACTGCGAGAATCTTTGGTAAACTACAAGCAAGGGCGTATTGGAATTTTCATTGGATCAGCCAAAGCAGAGAAAAGGCTACGAATCTACCACAAGCGGAACCCGACAAATAATGGAAACTATTCATGTTCAATTCGAAAGTGGACTGAGCAAATGGCTCTGTACAAGCAGTCCAGGACCGCTCCTAACCTGTTGACGCCTGGACCCATCAGTTCAGGGCTCGTACCCAATCCTGCTCCTGTTCTGCCATATGTACCTCCCACAAATAAAGAATTGGAGATGTTATTCCAACCTATGTTTGATGAATATTTTAATCCACCGGGTAATCGTCTGGATCCTCTTCCTAGTGTAGCACAAGTCCCTGTCATTCCTGCAGGTCCTTCAGTGTCTATGTCCTAATTGATTCGACGCACCAGCGGGAGTGATGTCATACATCATCACCATTGGATCATTATTCCTCATCGGTACATCATGGTGTAGCAGGTGAGCAATATGCAGAAGTTAATCCGTTTGCTGTTGCTGATCATGAACCGTTTGTTAATGTGTTCGCCCTCGATCCAACCACTGAAGCTTCATCCTCTGAGGAAATCATGATGCCGAACTAAACCAATCCATCAACTCAATGAACATATTTAGAAATGGGAACGGGCCTCATCCTCTTGATAACATTATTGGGAATCCCTCTAGACCGGTATCCACTCGGAAACAGCTTGCTACGGATGCTTTGTGGTGCTTCTACAATTCCGTACTGTCCAAAGTCGAACCGAAAAACTTCCAATCTGCAGCTACTGAAGACTGCTGGTTTCAAGCCATGCAAGACGAAATCCATGAATTTGATCGACTGGACGTATGGGAATTAGTACCACCTCCAGACAGTTGCTTATGATTATTGCTCTCAAGTGGATTTATAAGGTTGCAGCTTGATAGTAATGGTGTGTGTTGAAAAACAAGCACGTCTTGTTTGGAAAAAGGATTTCGTCAAGAGGAAGGTTAGATTTTGAAGAATCCTTCGCCCCGGTTGCTCGTCTTGAAGCAATCAGGATATTCATTGCCAATGCCGCCAGCAAAAACATGACAGTTTATCAAATGGACGTGAAAACTGCATTCTTAAATGGCGAGCTCAAAGAAGAAGTCTATGTTCACCAACCGGAAGGCTTTGTTGACCCAGAAAACGGTCCACTTCATGTGGCTATCGTTGAAGAAAGCACTTTACGGGGTTAAAACACAGGATCCTCGGGCCATGTATTACACATTGTCAAAAGTATTCTTATGGCTCAGGATTCTCCAAAGGGGTGTCGGACTACGATAACGACGCTACCAACCTTGTTCATTCGGAAAACAGGCAAACATACTCTTATGTTCAATATATGGTGATGTATCATATTTGCTCGACGACCCCAAAGATTGTGACGTTTTTTATGGAAATGATTTCTAAATTTCAAATGTCGATGATGGGTCAAATATCATTTTTCTTAGGCTTACAAAATTCTCAAAAATCCTGAGGCATTACATTAATCAATCTTAAATGCAATGAGTTTTTAAAGAAAATTTGATCTTTTTATAAGTGACCCTTGTTGGACACTCCTATGGTGGAGCGAACAAACTGGATGAAGACTCTCTGAGGCGACCCCTCGTTGACAGACCAACTATCGCAGCATGATTGGGTCTGATGTACTTCAACAAACCAGTAGACCTGACCTAGTATTTGCTGTGTGCATGTGTGCTAGATATCAATCTAGGCCCACTAATAAAACACCTTGAGGCAGTTAAAATGGGTCTTTCGTATCTACCAGGAACCATCAATATGGGTCTCTTGTATCTGAAAGACACCGCCATGGCACTAACAGCATACGCAGACGCAGATCATGCAGGTTGTCCAGGACACTCGCAGAAGTTACATCTGGCAGTGCTCGTTCCTTGGTGATAAGTTAGTAGCTGTATCAAAGAAGCAAACTAGCACGTCCATCTCGTCTACAGAGGCTGAATACATCGCGATGTCTGGTTGTTGTGCCCAAATCCTATGGATGAGGTCTCAATTATCAGACTATGGCTTTGCTTACAATCGCATCCCTCTGTACTGTGACAAATAAGAGTTGCCAAGCTCTTTGCCACAACAACGTTCGCACGTGTCCAGGTTCTCTAAACACATCGAAATCCGACATATTTAATCAGAGAACAAGTGGGAAAAAAAAAAGGAGTGGTTTGGAGTTGTATTTCGATGAAGACAGAGTATACAACTGTCGGTTATATTCACTATATGGCGTGCCTGAGAGATTCGAAGTCATTCTCCAAGGGCTTGGCATGAAGTGTATGAAGCAGAGACACTTTCCAAAGTCTTCTAGATAATCGGATGAGTAACGGATTAAGCTTCAAGTATCCTATGTAAATATGTACATACTTAAACCCAAAAAGAAAAATACAAAAATATAAAACCATCAAAAATCCATAAAAATCAGAAAATAGAAAATACCAAAAATAGTTTTCTTCAAGACATGTCTTCCGTTTATCGATAACATTTATGGTCCTAGAAATGTCATTTCAATATGACACGGGTCTTTAAATGAAGCTCGAACGGAAGTTTAAACCTTTCAAAACATGTCTTAATGGCTTGCAGTTATTTCAGACTGCAACCCGCTTTTCAAAATGAGGAAAGCACGTCGCCAAAAAGACGGCTGTTCCTAACAACGGGTGATTAAGTTCTCCCGGGCATGGATTACTTTATATCCTTGCAACCTCGATCTAATGTACGCTTCAGTGCATTATTTCTTGATTAAGAAGAGAAGTCTTCTTTTATCCTCATAATTTTCCGTCTATGATTCTTCAGAAAATTATTTGGATCTCACGTGGTGGTTTAAAGCGGCTTTTGAAAAGTAATCGGACTTGGTTTTTCATAAATTTGACACTCAATCAAGACTACAGCTCTTCTTTAAATAGAAAAATGGTCATGATTGAGGGGGGAGAGTGGTTTTTCAAATTTATGACATCTTTCAGGCATTTTTCGTAACTAACGGGGTTTATGGTTTAAGGGGGAGTTAAACTAGTGTTAACTTAAAAAGGTCCAATTGTGTCAATTATATGCATGTCTAGGGTCTTATGTGCTATTGGCTACTTGCATCCTAGGTTCATTAAATGTGAAGGTCCAATTATGTCATTTCCTCAAAGTTACTAAATCCATTAGTTGCTATGTGTCCCTAAATGTTAAAGAAATATGAAAAGTGAGGGACCATTGGAGTAATTTATCTTACATTATAAGAAATAAGAAAGAGAGGGGCCATTTATGCCAACTGTTGAAAGTGTAACCTTGGAACAAAAAGGGGGTGATGCGTCTTTGACTTGGGCAAATATCACAAAATCTAGTCAAACCTTCTACCTTTCTCTGTCAAGTCTCTTGGTTGCATTTTGATTAAGCTAAGATTTCTAGTGCATTTCTTTGCTTAGATTCTCGTGTGATTACCTCGTCGAATCAAGGGTTAGTGATTTAGTTACTGAGTTTACGTTTACTCATGTACTAGATGCTCTGTTTATGCTTGAACTGATTCCCCACATCCTCTATTAGTGTATTTATGATGTTCAAATAATAGTTGCCCTTTAAGGATCTTGGTAGCGTTTTGACTGTTGGTTCTTAAGTGCGATTTGATAATTAGTTATTGATTGCGTTTTAGGGTTTAAGGCTAAATTCATGTTGCGAGTTGATAATTAATGATTGACTACGTTTTTTTGAGTTTAAGTTCTTGTTGCGTTTTAGGGTTTAGGGCTAAATTCATGTTGCGTTTTGAGAATTAGTTCTTAGCTGCGTTTTCGTGGCTAAAAATTCATGTTGCGTTTTGATAAAATCTTCTTGATTATGTTTTGAGATTGGTATTCTTGTTGCATTTTGATAATTAGCTTTTAATTACGATTTGATAATTAATAATTGAATGCGTTTTGATTTGGGATATTAGATTGCGTTTTGACGTTATTCATATGTTGTGTTTTGGTAATTAATCTTGGAACATGGCAAAACGCAACTTGTTGCGTTTTGATTAGAAGAAATTTTTTATTAAAATTGTAAAGCCACCTTTTTCAAATTTTTTAAATTGGCTGCGTTTTGACTAATTTTAATATTATAACCACTGCGTTTTGATGCATGCGTTTTGATTATGACTGCGTTTTGACTCATTGCGTTTTAAGTATAACTACGTTTTGACTCACTGCGTTTTGACTATGACTGCGTTTTGACTCATTGCGTTTTAAGTATAACTGCATTTTGACTCACTGCGTTTTGATTGTGACTGCGTTTTGACTCATTGCGTTTTTAGTATGTATTAGTCAAATATCATTGCGTTTTGGTTTTGAAGTTGCTAAAGATTGGTGTGTGATTAAAGTGTCTTATCCATTGCATGTGTCCTGCATGGTTTGTTAATTGCCATTGAATCTTATGGTTAACTCGGTGTGTCTTCTTCTCTCTTTGATGAGTTAACATCCGTTAATTCAAGAGTTGGCCAAACTCAATTACACTATAAACATGATCTTAGGGGGTTAGTGATTTACCTTGAATCTTGTGCATACGTGATTAACTTCCGAGCATCTGCTCACATCTAACAATTCCTATCTGCATGGTCGCTTTTCTGTGATTGTAACTGTGCAGATACAATTACTGATGCTATACATGCACCTGCAATGGCACCACCCGTCTGCACATATGAACAGATCTTACCACGCATTCGCTGGGTGCCAATTGGGAAAATCAACTGCTATCTGAATGAAGAAAAATCTCAACCCAACCCAATTTTCAAGATTGCTGTAGACATTCTCTAGCAAACAAATTTCTTTAGAGTTTTTACAGCGTCATCGACAATACTGGCTATATATATTTAACAATTCTGGGATACTATATGTTTTGACAGTAAACTGGGAGTTATAAGTGTCAACTGGACGAGCAATGGTTTGATCTCACTCAATACACACTCAGAGACGCTCTTCAGATCACGCCAGTCGATAAAAATCGGGCTTTTTATCCTCCTCCGACTCCTGATACGCTGATCAAGTTTGTCAATGAGTTGGGTTATCCAAGAGAAGTCATAAACTTGTCAAATGTCATCACTAACGACATGTTCCAACCATGGAGGGCACTCGCAACAATCATCAATATGTGCCTTACGGGAAAGACATCGGGATTTGAAAGACCAAGAGCCCCAGTACTATAGATCCTCTGGGGTGTTCTTAATCTAGCTCACATTGATTATGCTGAAAGGATGTGGGAAGAATTTACTCAGTCTATCCACAACTTCACAGAAGACAAGAGGAATCTGGCACAGCAAGCTCAAGGAAAGAAGAAAGCGACTATCATTCTGATCCCAAGTATCCGGTTCACTAAGTTGATAATATTTCACTTGCAACGACTACACAACTTCCACCCAAGACCTGAGTCCCCACTTCATCTGCCTACTGAGGAACCTGTACTAGGTAATCTCAAGTTTAGCGCTAAGGGGACTAAACGGGAAGTCTTCGGGATGACTATACCGAATGAACTCATCAATGACGTCATTCGAGGAGCTGATTATTATGAAGCTTATCTGAATAAAGTTGCAAAGCATCAACGACACCTCGCGGGTGAAGAAGTTAGTGATCCTGATTCTCCAGCATCTAAGCCAGCAAAACCAACTAAACAAACCAAACCAAAACCAAAACTGCATCCAAGAAGCCTAAACCAGCACCGGCCAAACCTCAGAAGAAGAAGCGCAAGCCGGTGTCAGAGTCGTCGGATGCCCCTCCACTTGCCAAACGAGTTAAGGCAGGGAAAGTGGTAAAGAAGAGAACTGCTAAAAGTTCTAAGCAGTTGGTGGATGAGTTTATTGATGAAGGGGTTCTGGCTGCTAAACCCAGACTTAAAGACACAGAGGAAGAGATTCTAGAAAAGGTTCTGCAAGAGAGCTTAACAGATGCATACCCAACTCAAAGGGGTCCTCTCCCTCCTGTGGTCAGGGAAACTGACACTGGGAAATTTCAACCACTACCAGAGGTGTCAGGAAAGGGGAAAGAGAAAGTAGGTGAGGAACAAGCAGCCTAAGTTCTCCTCAATCTTAAGGACTCAAGAAGCAGAGCCCGGCTGAACAATACCTATTTCAGAGCGTTCTCAGTTCCAACTGAAATAGCAGGTCATGAAGACTCCACTTCCTTATATGTAGAGCTTGGATTATCTGGAAGTGACACGGAGTCTGATGAAGAAATGCCTTTAGTGGTAAGAAGTAGGGCTCAAGACGAAGGCCAGGCTGGACCAGACACTGGTAAACTAGATGAAGGCGCTGACCAAATCCCTGTGATGTGCTGATCTCCACCTTTACCAACTCCTAGTGTTCCGCTGGCCAAACCTTGAACAATCGGCTGTGAGAGATTCACTGCTCCTTTCTAGTCAACCACAACTGAGCCATTGGATGAAGGATTCACAGCCGCAGCATACCCTGAGGTACAGGAGAATCTGAAGCTAAAGGCTGATGAACAGGTGATACCAGAAGAACCTGTCAGCTCTACAGGAACGTTGTCTTCTCTACAACATCTCGCCAAAGACTTTATCTTTGGTGATCAATTCTTGAATGACAAACCATCTGAGGCTGACAATGAGAAGTCAACGGCAGGACACCGAAGTGAATCAATGGTGTCTGTCACTATTCAGAAGCACTTTGATCCCTCCTATGACGTCACCTCGGTGATCGGTCGTGCTTAGACCCGATTCTCCAATGTTATGGGCCTCTGCCAACCCCACTATACAACTGCAGCACCACCACACCACCAAACTACAACAGCGGACACTCTTCCACTACCACCTCAAGCCTCAAAACAAGGTTCATCAGATTTTGCCATTTCATTAAGCGCATGGGCGAACTCGAACAACACATAGCGGACTTGGTGGAGGAAAATCAAGCCCTAGAGAAAAGGCTAGATAAGCAAGGGGACCGGATCCATAAGTTGGAGAATGTGGACTTATCCAAAATGATCAGAGAGCAGACGGTGGAGTTTATTGATTCACAGGAGATTGACCGAAAGATTAATGAATCAGTCAAGGAGGTGGTTATCTTCAGTAATGCATGCAATGAGAGCTTCCTCTTCGTGCTCGCTTCAAGGATCTCCCTTAGGTCTGACATGAAGGATATTTTTTTGCTCTAGCATTTGGAGGAGAAACTTAGGATAAGGGGCCATGCCACCACTGAGTCGCATATGAAGCATTGCAGGAATCCATCCGTCGTGATGAATGTGAGGACTTTGATGATGATAAGGCTTAGGGGGAAACTAAGAAGAAAAGTAAGCAAGATTCTCCAAATACTCCGCCTGGGTCTCCACCTTCACCACCACCTCCTCCACACCACCGTCAGGCGCATCAGGGGCTTCTGGCATAACCGGAGCCTCCGATTCTGCTCAAGCTCCTCCTCCACCACCTCTATCCTCATCCAATCATCAGGGAGGTCAGTCAACCGCACTGCGGCCCCAGTTCACAAAGATAGTTGCTACAGTGAATCTTGATTGGGACAATGATGACACGATCAAGCCATCAATCACAACCAATTCATGATGCTCTTTTTATGGGATGATGAAACCACTGCAGAAGGAAACAGCAATATTTAGTGGTGATGAGGTAGGACGTGGTCATATTCCTTCAGTCAACTTGAGTCAGAGGCTGGTGGAACCTCTCACTGAAGGACAGCGGCCATCCTGCTTGGATATTCCATCATCTGATCTCAAACTATGCCAACAAAACAACTGGCTTGCTTTAAAACGTCGACATATGCACGCCAACGAAAAACTCTCTACTTGCTCAAACCGGGGTTATGGCGGATATTTATGGGATTGATCCTACAAACGACAAGGAATCACTCACCTGACCCTTCGAGATGGAAAGGCCCTGCATTCGACATCGTCAAGTGGTTTCATCCTAACGTGATTCATCTCAAATTCCAAATGGAAGGAGTGCCACGAAACTTCTCAACCGATCAAGTGGATGATACAATCCTCAGGTACCACTACAGTAAGCCACTTTCCACTGGGTGGTGAACCCAGGCCATGTAACCATCAACCGGGACTTCATCTTCACAAAGACCTGGAGTATTACGATATGGTCGCAAGGTGGCAGACCGGCCTTGTTAAATCTCAAGATGATGGCGGCATTATTATCCTGATGTCGGTCTTAGAGCAACTCGTGCTTGATCAGTTTCTTGATTGAAGAGGAATGCAAGTATGGCATCGCAGCTTAGGGTATCTCTCAACTGGTGGTTTCAAAGATCAACGATTCTACATTAACGATTTCATTTGAAGGAGACCGCCGAGTAGTAAGGACTCATATGCGTATCTTAAGTGTCGTCCGAATCGAAGTCTTTTCAATGTACGGGTACAACTACATGAAGAAGATAGTCCTTCGTCGAGCTGATCTCAAAGAATATGTCATAGCAGAAAGGGACTTCAAGTACATGTACCCTAGTGACTTTGAAGATCTGTACTTGTTAAATCTTCAAGGTCACTTGAACCACCTATCACCCGAAGACAAAAAGATTCTAACTACCGCTGTCAATCTATGGACCAGAAACTTGGTTATCAGACAACGTGTAGAAGACTTCCAGCTGGGAATTGAGAGTTACCAGACGCAGCTAAACCTCACCAAACCTCGATGGGAGGCCACTGGATTTGAGTTCAAGCATGATTTCACCGTCATAGACTCTCCAAGGGCAGTCATTTTTAGAGACAAATACGGGGTTCAGATGATCATGAGGTTCAATGAAATACACAAGTTCAGTGATGGCACTCTGCAACAGATTGATGAAGCATTGGACTATCGAGTCAAGGAATTCTGGATCAACAGGACTAATCCAGGGATGAACGCCAGATTTTGGACGAAGAAAGATGTTGACAGAAGCAAGGACTTCATGTTCGCTATCCAGAAACGACTAAAGACAAGACGTATCTTCCGGAATCTGGAAAGCTTTGTTGGTGGACGGATTCGAGAAGGCGACTACCGGTTACTGCAGAGAACCGAATGAGGGGTAGTATAATATATATGTTGTTGTAATATGTACATTATTATGTAGTGACCAAAACTGTAACTTAGGCTTGTATATTAAGTAACTCTATGTTTCATATTCGGATTATATAAACCTGACACACTTTCTCCATATTATTTCCTAACTTAATCAATGAGACCCAACTCTCAACGGATTTGAATTTTTTGCTCGGGGGAGGCAAATGTTATTTAATTATGAAAATGCTGATATAAAATGAGCTCTTTTAAACTCAAGAGGTAGGCTACCACTATATGTGCTAACCTTTTTCGAATATCGATGCACATATTAAGGGGGAGCGAATGGTATATGATGGCTATCGTGGAAATACCTAAGACCGACCCTGTAATCAACTTATCAGGAGTTATAAGGATGGTAAGGTTAGGTACTCGCTCCCACGATCCCGCCAGAACCGGAGGGATCTACCCAGGGACAATCCACTAGTTAGTGTAGAAGTCCTTAGGTATGATTACAAAGGAGTTATGTGGATAAGGGAATCGTGTGGACTGAGATAGAGCTAGTATGGAATAAAACCCAACAAGGTTCTGTAATGGAAGTCTCAGTACGCACTGAAGGGGTTAAAGGAATGAAAAAGCAATGGTAGATAAAGTTGAAAAGGAGCGCCCTCTTAAAACATTTAGGCAGAAATGGGTCAATACATATGCTGTAGAATTCACATGGTTGATGCGACATTGAACGAAAGTAATCATGGCCAGTGATACGCGCACAACCCTCCCTGGCTTATCAAGATCCCTTAAAGGATTCTTGTTTCTTTTTACTATGATCAATACCATTATATCGTTTTCTCATCCGGAGTTAGTCGATATAAAAAGGTGGCGTCCGGGTCCAGCTCCACCACTAAAAACCAAAATGAGCTATTGAGTCTAGAGCCTTGAGATCATCCAAAAGTCTCGTTTGGGACACTTATCCATAATGTGCTTGTTTTCTCACACACTGTGACAACAAGTAAAGATATTAAGGAGTCTCTTGTCATTTCTCGTGGTATTGCCAGAACATCCGAGTGATACGAAGTACTCAACAATGAAGATGGAAATACTTCTGAGCTAACATCAAACAAGTTCTTTGGTGGTGAATG
Source organism: Tanacetum coccineum (assembly GCA_026074375.1). Classification (NCBI taxonomy): domain Eukaryota; kingdom Viridiplantae; phylum Streptophyta; class Magnoliopsida; order Asterales; family Asteraceae; genus Tanacetum; species Tanacetum coccineum. The sequence continues at coordinate 23,037 of BQNB010034204.1, forward strand.
TGAGATCCACTATGGATTTAATCTCCCCCCTGTGACATTGGAAAGCAACGATGTCTGATTCCTTGTGAATCAAACTTGTTCTAGGTTGTGAATTGACGGATCGTTTTGGAAAACCTTTTGATGTGCTCAACAACTGATTTTCGAGCACATTGACTGTGTATATCTTTCAAAACAAATGTATTTCTGATAAAATTTGATTTTGTGCTATAAAACACTATCGATGTGTCACAAAAAATACTTTCTCAAGTAACACGTCGATTGATTTTCAAATCAATTTTTTATCTTTAATCGGTAAGATAGTAACTAACCGATTCACTCTTATCGTGCTGTCTGCTTTGAGACGTTCCGATACAGAGAACAGGCAAGTATGGAGATTTTGATGGTTACACATCAGATGATCTGATACTTATACTGGAAATCCTGTCAAGGAGATTCTTCTTAAGATGAATCTACCTGATCACAGGTCGGTCCTCACGGATCCGGAGGTTAATCCAACCATACTCGGGCGAATGACAAAGCCAAATTCGTCCACACACTTTATTGCTAACTGTTTTATTACAGGATCAAGTTATGATGGAAATGGAGATACCTCGTTCCAGTGGAGTCAATTCACAGCCCCATGCTCACACGTAATGTGTTCTATCAAAGACGCCATGACAACCAAAAGACCTATAACACAGCTTTCGCTACTCTGATAAGTAATGTCATGATCAAGAAAAGTGTGAGCATGCCGGTCCGAAAGTCACAACGTCACATGAAGGTAATACTACCCAACAAGGATGATCAAGAGATTTAAGATGGATGATGATCTCAAAGAAAGCTCAAAGATCGCACTAGCCTAAGGGACAAATCTCAAAGTTCACTACATAATATACAAGGACATCAAAGATTGAAGAATCAAAGACATCGAGCTACAGGCAGATGGTCAATGAAGTAGAATGCTCGCTTCATTTGTATTTTCGAAGGGTGCTCCCTTAGGGGGAGATTGTTATAATTGATGAAAAGACTCGGTCACGTGTATTATCTATAATAGCATAGCTCGTTGTCTAAAGTGAAGCGTATGACTAATAGTATGGGGTGGGCCGTTAGCCCACTTGTAAGCCCCTACTCCCGCTCATTGGGGATAAACACTCATGTATATCAAACCCATTTCCTAGCCATAGGAAGGGGTTGGTTGTTCATTTTATGATAATACTTTGTCTTGCACTTTCTCTCTCTAGAAATATCACTTTCTTTCTCTAAGATTAAGTAGCCAACCCATCATCTCTTGCTTGTGTTATGGTATCATGTCTACTACATAAGCTCATAATTCAAATACAAAGACAGAACGTTATTTGTGATCCTATTGGTCTAGTAATATATAACACGATATGGAGAGATATCCCGGTATCTAGATTACTTGGTCTATATCACTAGATCCAGTTGAATGAGAGGTTGCATATTCAAACACATAAACAAATATAAGGTGATAACATAATCAAACAATCAATGATATATTAAGAAATCGATTTTAAAACAAACCAAACATTGAACTTTCATTAAGATGACTAATACCCGAGGGTATTAGCCCACAACCATTATAATTATACAAGCGTAATCAAACAATGAAAATCAAACGATTAAGAGAGTAAAAACTACACGACGTCTTCTATGGATTCGTGATTAATGCTTGACCTTGGTGCTGATCTTCTCTTCTAAAATTCGTCTTTAATGAGTATGGTATAAAGAATATGATATTGCACACTAAAAACTCATTTTTGAGTCTTCTATTTATAATGTTTGAAAAAGACTTGATACGCCGTATCTGCCTAGGCCGATACGGCGTATATGGCTGGATTCCTTGGAGTGCGCACTACGTTCTCAATCAATCAGTGATATCATTCCCAATTTACTTGATTTACTATATCTTCGAATAGTTATCTTCGTGGATACGACGTATGAAAACATAAGAGATACGCCGTATTGGGAATTGGTCAAACGCGTTTTCTTGTGAAGTTCAGGCGCTGATACGCCGTATCTCTTTTGTTGGATACGGCGTATGTAGTCAGAAGTCATCAATCTTCAAATGTCTTCGTTTTAACTCCAAATTATGCGCCTTTTAGCTTGTCTTCACAAAAAACCACTCTGGATTACTGCATTTACTCAGCTTTAAAGTAAATTAATTTCCAAATAATGACTATTATATAAAAGTGGGAAAAACATATGGGATAAATGATATAATAAAGTGACGTTATTTGATGTCATCAAATATCCTCCCACTTGAATCCTACTTGTCCTCAAGTAGACTTTAGAAAAAGTTTCAGTTTATGAAAATGTGTCCCAACCGAAGTTGAGGATTTTCTGTTTAAGCATCGTTTTGTCCTAATCACCTGTACATAACCAAGCTCCTCACGAAATATGGAAATGAAAACACTCAGATCACTCAACTAATATAGGGTGCAACATTTAATTGGTACGCTCAATTGCTCGGTCGTGATTAGTTTTCTATCATAAGCTTGGCAAGGATACACATCTCCACTTAATTCGTGTTTTTACATTTGTAGTATAACTAAAAATTCAAAAGTCTTTTATCATTCTTGACTCGAATCCGAATTATTCCTAAATTCTCAATTCACGATTTCGTTGGGACACGACCCGAGAAAAAATACTTCCCGGATAAAAATATACAAATTGTATTTTCTTTAGTGAGATTTTTACCTTATATTTCTCTTGGTTGAGAAGTATTTTGGAAAGAATTCTTACGGGATTAATATAATACGTATATAAATTTGACTACACCATGCATACATGGCCGTAATGACGAAATAGACATGCATGCTCGAACAAGTCCTCGTTCGAGTAGACACTAAGGTTAGTTGCTAAGAAAAGGAAGTAAAATGGTTGTGAAATAAAATTCACAAAACAAATAGATTAAGCCAACAAATAAGGTGCGGTTGCTAGTAACTTTCCCCCGACCGTTCCATGACAAAGACTTGACTATATAGAGAGACGCCTCGATCACAGAAATGACAAAGACAACCAAAGTTGACGTTCCCATAACGGCCAACTTCCCTTACATCCCGTTCTTTACATTCTTTTACACAAGTGGTGATATCGGCCACTTTTTACAAAACTTAACATCTTTGATTTTTGTAACGTATCAACGAATAATCGATCCTTCTAAGTGATTCCTTCGGTATAAACTTCTTTTTGAAACGACTATTTTTCTTCCATCTCCTTTTTTTTGGTTTTTCTATTTTTTTTCATAATACATAATAAACCTTGGTTTGATTCCACCGTCTTCACTTTCATAATTTATCCTGATAATCTTTTCCTTGTAGTACTTCTTCATTAGACATAATTCATAATTGCGAAAAGTAGCAAAACTTACGAGCTACATATTTTTCCATTGCATTGTGTAATTTCCCGACCATTACGGAGATAGAAAAATTTCACTTTAACGCAGGAAATACAAGACTTTACACGAAAGCAACTAGAAACATAGAGAAATAGGCTTAATCTACACGATAGGCTAAGGTGCAAAGGTGTAACGAAACATATAATATGATGTACAAAAAGAAAGGAATGGCTCAACGGGTTGTTCTAGGGGATTTTACTCTAAAAATGAGAGTAATTAAGGGTTACACGGGAGTTAACTAACCAGTGAAGTTAGTTATTTTTACGACATGTAGGCTATTTGGTTTAATCCTAGAAATTTATCAGTTGAACATGTTCTTCCATCTAAAACCATAGTACTAATCATGGCGGTCTCGAGTGATATACCTGGCCAAGTTCTAAAGTCCACTACATCACCGGCACACTCATAAATTTATAGAATTTAGTAGACAGTTGGAAACGGAATAGGCTTAATTCTCACAATATGTATCAAGGGTTATAGTGCGCTAGGTAATGTAACTAGTGATTTTTACAAAAGTCATGCTGAATTTTTTTTAAATTTTGACCATTTTTAAGCACTTTGCATGTTATTTTGTAAAAAAGAAGACAAGTACGTTCTAATTCTCCATCCCCCCACTTAAATTATACAACGTCCTCGTTGTATAGATAAAACAATTAAATAATAAGGGAAAATAGAATTAGAACGGAAAACTCCCTGATGTTTTGCTCGTGATAATTCTCCATGATGAGTTCTTGAGCAAAAAGTGTGTTGACTAGGGCTTCAGAATGCCCGGATAAGTTCAACACAAGTCTTTTTCAGCATATACCATATCATAGTTTCAGCAAGGTCCTGTAAAAGGTTAGAAGACAAGTGCAAATTCTATCTCGCTACAATGGTACAAGAAAACAATTAAACACACAACTGTACAGGGATCAATACGCCGTATCCCAAACCCTAGGATACGCCGTATTGTTCCTGTAGAAACAATTAAATTACTGGAAATTAAATAATTAAGTTTTAAAACTGATAACGTCCAGACATACATACGCCGTATCCAGAGGGGTTCGATACGCCGTATGTAATGTCTGGGAAGACAGACTCGTGCAGAAAATTAAAATTCAAACAATTAAATGCGACAAACAATTAAAATGACCGGGTTGTCTCCCGGGAAGCACTTTTGTTTCAGCTGGTCTTTAAGTTCGACCTTTTCCTTCACTTCATTCCTTTTATTCATCCTCCATAATTCGCTCGCAATTATTCCCGAGAGCGAATCTCTTCATAATCCTTTGGCATGATGCGTACTTCTTGCAAAATTTCATGCCGAGCACAACGTCTTTTGTCATATCATCATCGTCAATGATGGTAAAACCTGAAATAATAGAAAAACTTCCAACGAAAACAGGTATATCGATCAAAGTCCCGGCATGACTCTTCCCTTCATCCTTGTCCCCAAATATGGAATAGTAAAAACTTTTAGACATTAGGTTAATGGGCAAGGAAGGGAGGAGGTCAGTGATAACATACTTATACCCGATTACACAAGAAAATTCCATCTTATAAGAGCCAGTTTTAACAAAAATTGGTACAAAATCATCTCGATCCGTTTTAGTTTCTAAAGGTGTATCCAAATTATTTAGTTCTATGTAGCCACCATAAATTGGGTCGAATGATTCATCACCCTCTTTGATAAAGTTTGTTTTTGAATCAAGACTTTTTATTACAAAGACCCTTTTGATTATGCTAGTGGCGGGCTTAACACTTTTAAAAACAAGTTTTTCTTCCCCGACCCTTAAAGTAATCTTCCTTTTGAAGACATCGATCTTGGAATGGGCAGTTGACAAGAATGGTCGTCCGAGGATTAAAGGGACATCATTATCCTCGGGTATGTCCAAGATGATAAAGTCTATGGGAAAAATAAATTTGCCTATCCTTACTAGCACATTTTTGGCAATACCCCTTGGTTGTTTAATGGTTTGGTTAGCCAGTTCGATGGTCAACCTAGTGTGAGATAAAATTCCTAGACCAAGGTTGGTGTAGGTAGAGAATGGCATAACGCTCACACTTGCTCCAAGGTCAACAAGAGCTTTATCAAAACATATATTATGAATTAAACAAGGTAAAGTAAAGCTCCTTATGTCTTTTTCTTTTTGAGGCAATGAATGATCATAAGTATCCAAAATCTTCACATCTTGTGCCTCTCTCCAATCATCACAGCTGAAGTTTTGCAGTCGTCTTGGAAAAGGGACTGTTTTAGAAAATAGGCTTTTTTCCTGTGTGCCTGATACGGCGTATGGCTCATGGCCGATATGGCGTATCTCAGAGAAATCAGTTTTAGCAGTTGAGATCGATTTAACCTAGTCTCGAGGGTTTGTCTCCGTAGAGCTGGGCAGGCTTCCAAACCCTCTCTCTTGCAAGACTTTTCGATTTGTATTTCCAAGGTCTTAATCGAAGCTCCTTGGTTTCTTATTGCTGCATCGGTAGAAGCTCGGATCTTCTTGATTATGTTTGAGTTTTTTTCATGCCTTTTAGCTGATTCTGCCATGAATTTGGTCAGTGATTCTTCCAGGCTTGGTCTCCGATCAGGATACGAAGAATTTCCATTTTTTCGTTGGTAGAATCCTGGCCCTGCTGCTCTATATTGTCCTCCAGGTTGATAGGGTGAACCAAATTGTGTATAGTAGGCTTCTTCCAAAGTTTTCCCTTCTTCCTTTTGTGGACAATCTTTTGTATAGTGTGGTCCCTTGCATAGTTCGCATCCGGCCTGAGCAGCGTACACTTTTACTTTCTTTATTTCTCGTTCGAGATCGTTGAGTTGGGCTGGTGATTAGCCGCATGCCTTGTCAGAAGTTTAGTACTTCGGGTTTCCTAGAAGATGTTCCATTGTGCCATTTCTGAGAGTATTCAGTCATCTCCTGAATGGCTATTTTAGCATCAGTATCAATTTTGGAAGGTATGGCACACTTTGAGTCCAGGATCTGTCGAGTTGGAACATCAAGCCCGTTGTAAAACAAGATAACTTCCTGCATGTCGGTCAAATAATGTTGAGGACACTTCATCAGCAATTCTTTAAATCTTTCCCATGCCCGGAAAAGGCTTTCATCGGGTTCCTGTTAGAAGTTGTTAATTTCCTTCATTTTCTTTGCGGTGCGTGCAGGTGGACAGTATTTGTTCAGAAGCTTAGTTTTGAGGACCTCCCAGATCCTGATGGCTGGTTCCTTAGCCATCTACTTACAGCTCTAGTAAGGGATACGGGGAAGGCTCGAAGCATGATTTGATCTTGAGTTACTTTTAGGATGTGAAATAAGTCAACAATCTCTAGAACCTTTTCAATGTGCTCGTTTGCATCTTCGTGTTCCGAGCCACTGAAAGTATTGTCACGAAGTTCTTTGAGGAATTGCCCCTTCTATTCAAAGGGGGTATCTTGGTTGATCGTAGGCCTAGTAATGCCCGACCCGTAGTTTTCTCAGGTTTTGCTCATATACTGCTCCATCATTTTCGTCATTGTTTCTCTTTCCCCTTCCTTTGATTGTTCTTTGATGTCAAAAATGTGATCAAACTCAGGTGAATTCGATTCTATGAGACTAGGTGTATCGAAGAGCCTCCTTTTTGAGAGAAATTTTTGTTCTGGGTTTTCAAAAGGTGAGAGTAGTTCCTTCGTCGAACTTCTTGTCATGCACTACCTGAAACAAATGACAACGAATCAGTAGGATATGTCCTGATGAGAGGAATTAAGTGTGAAATCAAACAGATGGAGTTTTACTATTGTTACTGTATCAGATGACGAATACGACGTATTCAATTAATTTGAATACGCCGTATAGGTCTGTTGAATACCAGTACGCTGTATAGATCTTACCGAATACGTCGTATTGTCATGAAACGGATATGGCGTTTAGACGGTAAAACTCAATATGCTGTCCTAATTAGAAGGTTTGATACGTCGTATCCAACTGGTGGATACGGCCGTATTCAGGTGATCAGTTCAGAACAAATACTCTTAAAATAATTAAATACGGAATTTAAACACAAATGCGAATAAATACAAACCAGACATTTAAATTAATTAGATTACACCTAAATTTAATTAAAGGTTTTAGAATACTGATAAGTATAAGGTTTTTTAATTATTTCACCTACCATAGCAACGGCGCAAAAACCTGATGTGCTGTCGTTTAGGGTCATTATTTTTTTTATCAAGTTTTACATTTATATTTAGCGACAAACTAAAAACAACACTTCACACGAGCAGCTGTACCACCCAGTCAAGATGGAGTTCGCGTTAAGTAGGGTGTCGAACACTAAGAGTGGAAATTTAATCCTATATTCTATCAGTATTTTAATTAGTCTATTTACTAGTTAAACCTATGCTATATACGTTGTCTAATGAAATGGGAGGTTCAGCCTGAGAGACTGGCACAGGTTTGGTAATGACAAATACCAATTCAATACACAATAAACACAAAAGATGAAGACTAGAAGATAGAAAAGCGGTACAAGCCAAATGATAGAAAACTGTATTAGCCATATTAAATCCGGTTTAATGCTGGTTTGTTTGTTTTAGTGCAATGATTTACTTATCTCGAAGCGGCATATCATTCTTAAGACTTAGGTGGGACATCATCCTAAGACCTAGACATAATTAATCCTGTCACAATTAATGCATCCGCATAAAGCATCTTTTAGTTTAATTATAATTTATCTTAGAGAATAAAAGCAGTGGTGATCCTGTTAAAACTCCAGCCCAACGGGACTTTACCCACTTATTGTTTGAAGGTGCGTTTTTTTTTTTATGTACTGTAGTCCCACTATTCCATTTTTTATCGTTAATTAAGAGCTTGATTTGCTGAAACTGATGGGTCACCTACGGTTTCCAACTAAGCTTCATAATCAAAGACAAAAGATACAGAACGTTATTTGTGATCCTATTGGTCCAGATATATGAAACACGATATAGAGTGCTTATCCCTGTATCTAGTTTTAATTTGTCTGTAACACTGACCCGTGAATGATAGGTCGCCTATTCAAAACACATAAACAAGTTATTGTAGGTGATAAACATAATTAAACAATCAACGATAAATTATGAAATCAGTTTTAAAACAAACCAAACATTGAACTTTCATTAAGATGAAACAATTGAAAATCGAACGATTAAGAGAGTAAAAATTACACGATGTCTTCTATGGATTCGTGATCAATGCTTGACCTTTATGGCTGATCTTCTCTTCTAAAATTCGTCTCTGATGAGTATGGTATAAAGAATATGATATTGTACACTGAAAGCTCGTTTTTGAGTCTTCTATTTATAGTTGCTGAAAAATACTCGATACGCCGTATCCAGATAGGTCGATACGGCATATTGGGCTAGATTCCTTGGAGTGCGCGCTACGTTCATAATAAATCTTTGATATCATTCTTAATTTACTCGATTTACTGTATCTTCGAATAGTTATCTTCATGGATACGGCGTATGTAGATAGCATGGATACGCCGTATTGGGAATTGGTCAAACGCGTTTTCTTATGAAATCTTGGCGCTGATACGTCATATCTCTTTAGTTGGATATGGCGTATTGGTGAATTTTCAAAAATCTTCAAATGCCTTTGTTTTATCTCCAATTTATGCGCCTTTTAGCTTATCTTCACAAAACACTCCTGAATTACTGCATTTATCAACTTTAAAGCCAAAATAGATGGGATAAATGATATAATAAAGTGATGTTATTTGATGTCATCAACTATCATCCCCAATGATACTGAGCCTACAGCCGTTGGAAATACCCTTGTGTTAGAATCTATCAACCGTCCAGAGATTGATACGGCGCATAATCTTGACAATGCAGGAAACGATGTTGAGATCAATTCTCCTCACTCCGCATCGTTTCTTCATTCTGAACAGTCCCCTTCCTCTTAGTATTCTGTTCATTCCGATGAGGATACATGTACTCGCTCCGACGGAGGTGGAGCGTATCATGACGGGAGAGGCGTGAATGTTCGCGAACATGCTTCCGGCTCAACAAATAAATATTTCTGTGTTCCCTTCTTTCCCCTTCTCTTTTTCCTTTTTCTTTACATTTATCTTAGGTTTGTTTCAGGTCGTGTGCGAAGCTCTTCCTCCGATGGCTCAGCCCGTCAAGCTTTTCCTTAACGAAATCTTGGTGGTGATGGCATTGGTTCATTCTCTTATCATTTATATGATTTCAGTTCGTTTGTTTTACCTCCGACACAGGTGGCTGATTTTGTTTTTTTCTGCTACAGGTAGTTCCATACGAGCTGATGTGGCTCCTGCTGACCTATTCGTCCCGGCTTGGGGTCTAACTACTCAGTCTATACTAAGTGACGTTGAGTCCTGCCGGGACATGATGATAAATCTCGCCACACCTGCCGTTTGGGATTAGCAAAATTGTTTGAGTGATTATCAAGCTCTTCAGCGCACATGGTTCAAGCTTGGTCGAGGAGCCTTGGCTCATATTGATATCTTGCAGCGGTTGGAGTGCTATATCAATCTCATCGTTCTTGCCAAGATGCACACTTCTGAAAATGTTGACCGAGAGTCAGAATCAATTGGTGGAGGCCATTCGTAGCCGGAGTACGCTTTCTGATGACCACAAGACTCTGCAACAGGAGCATATAGGGTGTGCCGAAAAAGAAGCGACTCTTGCCAAAAAACTTGTTGTGTCAGAGAAGGAGAAAGATGAGCTTCTTGACAAGAGTAGAGCACAAGAGGACCGAATCAAGAATTCGGAAGAAGCCCTTGCTTCTAAAACATCCTCCTTGCCCGAAGTAGAAAATTTGGCCGCTACATTAAAAGGTGACTTGGAACGTTTGACTGTGGATCTGAGCCACGCAGAGATCGTTAGGCACAATTATATCCGGCAACTGATTCCTACCGTCTTCCAGTGGTTACATTCCAGTGATGAGTACAATAAGAGCTTGTCTAATGTTTTTAATCAAGCTATAGCCATTAGATGGTCGGAAGGCGTAAAAGTCGAGTGTTCTGCGGAAGATGCCGAAGCAATTTTGGCCGCTGCTACTGACTATGACCCAGAGTGTAGATCCACCTTTATGTTAGTGTTTGGATCCCTTTTTAGTTGTTTATTATAATTTAAATATATAATTTTATATTTTATAAAATAATACTTTTAATTTTTATAATTTTTTTGTTAAATAATTTTTTTATAAATTATTATTATAAGTTAATTTTTTTAAAACTTTAATTTTTTAATTTAAAATATAATTTTTTTATTAAATATCTAAAAAAATTATTAATATAATTTTATAATTAAATTTATATTTTTTGTATATTTAAATTTTTTAATTATTAATTATTTTAAGAATATTATTATTTTCATAATTTTTTTTTAGTATTATTAAAATATTTTATATTAATTTTATTTAAATTTTTTTTATAAATATATTTCTTAAATATAAATTATTTATTTATAAATTAATTTAAATTATTATTTTTAAAATTTTTATAATTATAATATTTTAAAATATTAATTTTATAATTATTTTTTTTATTAAAATATTTATTTAATATTATTTTTTTTTTTTTTATTTTTAATAATTTAATATAAAATTTATATAATATTATTTTTTATTTAATTTTTATTTTAAATTTAAATTTATTTATTTATATTTTTTTATATAATTATATATTATATTTAAATAATTTTTTTTTTATTATAAAATATATAATAAAATTAAAATATTTAAACCGATATTTTATAATAATATTAAAAATACCATACTATTTAAATATTTAATATTTATTTAAATATTTTAAATATATTTTTAAATAATCATAATTTAAACTAATAATAATAATTTTTTTTTATTTAAAAATTTTTTTTTAAATTATTAAATTATTTATTTTATTATAAAATTTTTATATTTAACATTATATTATTTAATTTAAGTATATAATAAATTTTTCTAATTATTATAAAATATAAATTTAATTATTTTTAATAATTCAAAAATTTTTATATTATATAAATATTTTTTTTTAATAAATTTTTTATTATTTATAATTTTATCAATAATAAATTTTTATTTATTTTTAAAAATAAATTTTAAAATATTTTTATATTAAAAATAATTTAATAATTAAAAAATAATATTTTAATTAAAATTTTTAACAATTTTTACCAAATATTAAATTTATTTTAATTAAATATGTAAAATTTAAAAAAATATTAAAAAAAATTTAATTAACATTTAATTATTATTTAAAACAATAATTATAATTATTTAATATTTATTTATTAAAAATATTACTTAATAATTATATATTATAATATAATAATAAAAAAAATAATTATTTAACTTAATGAAATTTATTTATTTATATATATTTAATAATATTAAAAATAAATAATAAATAAATTTTAATATAAACCTATACTTACTCTCTCTACTTAAGATACATTTAATATTTTTATTAATATAATTTAATATTTTTTTTAATTTAATTTAAATATTAATAAATTTTTAAAATCTATTATATTCTAAATATTTATATTGTTAATTATTTTTATTTTATTTTTTTAATTTATAATTTTTTTAATTTTAATAAATAAAATTTTTTTAATACATTATTTTAATTTTTTTTATATATTTAAATTATAATTTTAAATATATTATTAAATTTATTAATATTATTTTTAAATTTTTTTTATTAAAATACGCAAGATATATCACAAATGTGGGAAGATTGCTGATGGAGAAGATTGCTGAGTCCTTTCGACTTCCTTTGGGAGACCTCCAAAACATGTGGCCGGAGGGAGAAGGTCCCACCGTAGGTAGTAGCGCTGCCAATGCGCCGTAGTTTGTTAGGGGACCTCGTTCCAGGCTTTTGTCATTATGTAATACGTTAAACATTTTCCTTTTTTCGAAATCCATGGCTTGTACGGAGGCGCAGTATATACGTGTGCTCTTTTTTGCAACTCCGTATGTCAGTCGAAAGTAATGGATTTGTTTGCCTATTTACTTTTCTTTATTACTCAATTGTAATCTATATTCTTTTAATTTTGTTTCGTTCTTGGTCTCCATGTTCGGGGAGATTTTGTTCATCGCTTGTCCATTGCCGCTTGGACTCATCCGGGATGTCTTTGCGTTTTGGGAAATGTTCGTCACTTGGCCATTGGCGCTTGGACTCATCCGGGATGTCTTGCGTTCCAGAAAATGTTCGTCACTTGGCCATTGGAGCTTGGACTCATCCGGGACGTCTTGCATTTTGGGAGATTTTCATCACTTGGCCATTGGCGCTTGGACTCATTTAGGACGTCTTGCATTCTGAGAGATGTTCGTCACTTGGCCATTGGTGCTTGGACTCATCTGGGACGTCTTATGTTCCAGGAAATGTTCGTCTCTTGGCCATTGGCGCTTGGACTCATCTGGGGTAGTGAACACCTACCGGGGTATAAATGGCATAGACATTGGCTACATGAATCAGTCCAGGGTAGCTAATCCTGGCCGAAACCACAAATTAGTTATGCCTACTTTTTATGTTTTTTGGGAAAATTATTCCTCTCCTTGATTTATGAGGGAATTTTCATTAAAAATACAAATTGTCATTACATCAGACCTTCGTGGGTCATCGGAATTCCAAACACAATAACTTCTATATGTAGCACTTCCTAAGGTTAATAGCATGCCACGTCCGGGGCACCTCTTTTCCACCTATGGTTTGCAACTTATAGGAGCCATTATGATATGCTTCAGTCACCCTATAGGGTCCTTCCCACTTCGGCCCTAGCTTGCCTTGATCATCCACTCTGCTAGTTTCATTATATTCAGAACACATACTCGTCCGACTTAAATGATATTGGTCTTACTTTTTGGTTATAGTACTGCTCTATCTTGGTCTTGTATTTAGCTTTTCTTATTACCGCTGCTTCTCTCCTTTCTTGAAGGAGATCCATGTTGAGACGCACCTCGTCCTCATTCTCATCTTCCCTAATCATCATGGTTCGGTGAGTGGGCATTCCTATCTCTGCTGGTATCACAGCTTCACTTCCGTATGTAAGGCTGAAAGGCGTTTAACCGTTGCTTTGCTTTAGGGAAGTATGATGGCTCCAAAGTACATTGGGTAGCTTGTTGACCCATCCCGCCCTCTCCATTCCTAGACTTGCCTTGATCCCTTCAATTAAACTTTTATTAGCCCTTTCCACCAAACCATTTTCCTGTGGATGAGCCACCGTCGTGTTCATTTATTTTATGTTTAGAGACTCACACCACCCTTTGAAAGGGTCATTGACAAACTATGTTCCGTTGTCCATCACTATTACTTAGGGAAGCCTAAACCGGCATATAATGTTGTCCCATACAAACTTCTTTACGTCCTTCCCGGTGATCCTGGCTAACGGCTTTGCCTCGATCCATTTTGTGAAGTAATCGATGGCTACAATGACGAATTTTAGTTTTCTGGATGCTTGAGGCAGGGGTCCAAGGATGTTCATTCCCCATTGGTAAAATGGCCACGGGACCATGATTGAAGTCATTAGTGTTTTGGGGCGCCTCGGAATCGGAGCATGTACCTGGCATGAGTCACATGTCTGCGTCATGTTCCTAGCGTCCATGTGCATAGTAGGCCAGTAATATCCTTGCCTTATAGCTTTTGCCATCACAGACCTCGCTCTGATGTGCATTCCGCAGGATCTCATGTGTATCTCCCTGATGACATAGTTGGCCTGTAAGGGGCCAACACATCTTAACATGGGCACTAAGTACCCCTTCTTGAAAAGTACACCTTCCTCAAGGACATACTGATTGATTTTCATCCTGAGGGCCCATCTTTCGTCTTTGTCTTCCGGCCATACTCCTTCGGCCAGAAAACATATGATAGGCTTCATCCAATTGTCTTCTTCCTCCTCTACGATCGCACCTACCTCCTTTTAGTTAGTCGATCGTTCAACCAGTACTTCTACTAGGACTTTCTTTGTGAGATGGTCAAACGCGTGGGTAGCCAGCTTACTTAAAATGTCAGCCTTCTGGTTTAAATTCCTGGGTATATTTTGGATGACAAAACTTTTGAAATCGGCAATGCATTCTTTCGTTGTAGCGAGATATTTGATCATGCTAGTGCTACTAGCCACATAACTTCCGTTGATCTAACTAGCCACTAGCTTCGAGTCAACCTTCACATCTATGTCTTGAACCTTCATTTTTCTCACAACGTGGAACCCTACGAGCAGAGCCTCGTATTCTGCCTCGTTATTCGTGCTTGTGAAGTTCAATCAGAGAGCATATGTGAACTCTGTAACATTTCGCATTTTCAGGTCATATTACGACTTCAATTATTCCATTATTTATTTTTAGGCTTTTACGCGTTTGCTTTTTATTTAAATCGCTTAGCTAAATCGCGTAAACAAAAAAAATTAACATTCAACGTAAACGGGCATCAAACAAATAAATGTTTACGTCAAGTAAGTGTTATAAAGTTATTAGGATGATAATTTATAACTTTACGCTTTTTGTTTTTATTGGTTACGTAAAACGTTCACGTAACGCAATAAATCTACACTTTTGCATGCATGGCAAACCATAAACCCATTTAGACTTCAATAAACACCCACCAATACACTTTTTAGCAAAGTTTTATAAAACTTTGTTCATGTTATCACCTTGGCTAGTTTTACATACACATTCATGCTTGAAATTAATTCCAAGGCTCCACTAACTCCTTTAAACAATTATACTCGTTTTCCAATCGATCAAAAACCCAACATATCATCACTTTGGTTCTTCCTTTTGTGTTCTTGTGTTTGGCAGAAAAAGGGGCAAAAGAGGGAACATATACAAGCATGCTAGGTTAAGTCATATCACTCTTACACAAAAGCAAGTACGCCATACCATGTCTTATAAATTTACCATGCTTGTTACAACCCTAAGAAATATTTAACTCCATAAAACCCTCTCCTAAGCCTAGTAAAATCAGACACCACCAATCAAATACTCAAAACCATTTGCTAGTTTACTAAGGTAGTATACATACTTGTCTTGGCTATAAATAGAACCCTAAAAGGTGAAACAAACTCACACTTATCATTTTTAAAGCAAAAACTAAACACAAACTCTCTCTTATTACTCCATGCCTACGGTTCATAACTCACACATAAACCATTCATAATCTTTGATTTCTAAAGTGTTACAAGTATACTAAGGTTGATATATAACATATCTAAGGTGTTTCAATGTGTATTGAAAGCTTGGTTGGGTTATTTAAAGGGTTATTCAAGTATAAGAAAACTAGGGTTTTCTTAGAGTCTTCTTGAATAGAAACTAGGGTTTCTTGGTTAACACTTGGGTTTAGATCTTGTGTATCATCTTCTTGCTTCTTCTTAAGGTCTACTATAAACTCTAATCTCTTCAATATTAATTTCATGTTTTATATAGTTGCTATGTAGTCAATCATCACCTAGGTTTATTTTATAAAGTTTATAAAATAATTACACACTTGTATAAATTCGAATCTAACTTTGTTCATGGCTAAAATGATGTTTAAAATATGAGGATATGTTTTACTTAAGGATTTACAAGCAATGGATAAATTATATAATTATTTTTTAAGTTATGGTTTATCATTTATTTATAAAGTGTATATAAATAAATAAACATGTTGGACATTTTCTTGGACACTTTGGACAATACATGATGGAAACAAATTCAAGGATTTATCTATATGCAAGAAGTGTTATTAAGTAAAGTAGAGGACTTGTAGTAATTCATTTATGCCAAAAAGTTTATAAAATAAGTTTTATAAAATTTAAATAAAAATCCTAAAAACCTACTGTTTTAATTCGATCAAAATAATATTTATTTTATATTTTATTAAAATAGTACATATTAAGATGATCATAAGCATATAAAGAACTCGAAAATCTGAAATATAACAAAAAAGTTACGGAGTTTACAAGATTACTATAAAAAGTGATTTTATAAAAGTAACTTTATAAAATCTAAAACTTTACAGATATGATGAAAAATATTTTATATTTTTCTGTGAAAGTGCATTTTACAAAGATTCCAAATATATAAGAAACTCGAAAAACCAAATTATAACGAAGGAGTTATAGAATTTACAAGTTTACGAATAAAAGTGTTTTTATAAAAACAAGTTACTGTTCATAACAGTAAGTTTCTTGAAAATATTTTACTTGAATGGAACTTTTAATTACGAAGACGTGGGTATAAAGAACACTAAAAACCGAATTATAACGAATGAGTTATGATTTTTACAAGATTACGATAATTAAATATATAAAAGTAGTTTTATATATTTTACAAAAACAGTAAAAGTTACTGTTCATCAGTAGCTAAAATATTATAAATATAATATTTTGATAAATCTTTTTAATACGAAGCCACGAGTATAAATAACATATAAAACGGATTTAAAACAAGAAATATACGATGTTTTTACTAAAGTGATATTTATAAACATTTTTAACTTTATAAATATTATTCTATCAAAACCTGTTATTATAGTGGTGATTAACTATATACAATTATATGTTGTGTTAGTTATTCAAAGTACATTGTACTCATACGACCTATATTTAATTAGGTTGTATTCGGACTATACGTGACGATTTTGATATTTGATTTGTATAATCAAAGTTCATTCACTAAGGTGAGTTCATAGCCCCATGTTTTACAATTACAATGATTTACAACTTTTGGGGTAAGAAACATGCATTGTTTTACAAATTGGACGCAAGTGTACATTTTAACATGATTACGTGTTTGTCTAAGTAGCGATAACCCTCTAGCCCACTATCTGAACTATCAATTACTTAGTGTAAGCCGCGAAATAGATATAAATAAACTATTTGGGATTGACCTCCCCTGGTCGGAGGATTAGCGCTCACTGTGCCGGTTTTTTCGCCAACATACGAATACCATGTCGGATTGGGATGGTGCGGGTGTAACATCAGCAAGGGCAATTGTAAGGCAAAATTAAAATGTCAATTCATACATGTTGAACTTCATGTGTCATGAGCTTACGAAACTTAATTACATTAGTGATGTTAGCATCTGTTGCATTATCCATACACTTGAAAATTTGCGGCGCTACATATAATTTATATAAACCTGTGAATTTACCAACTTTAGGTGATTTTTAAAGCATGTTTTTCTCAGGTCAATAAGGTACCCAATGCAAGGGATACATTGGTAGTCAATCATTTTGGGAGTCATGCATAAAGATTTAGAGGCATTACATTTTGGGGATATTTGTTATGTTCTAAAATCTTTTCATTATCAAGGTTGAACAAGTTAAGCCGTTAAGCTTTTGTATTTAAACAATTTATGAAATCCAATGTATCATTTTCAAAACGACTCATTTAGAGGTCGTTGTCTTATATTCTTGTGCTATTGATCTATGATGTAACGCTCCCAGACACATATTTCGTTGCAACCCTATTTGGGGGTGTTATTGGTATCAGGGCCAGGTTATAGAGAACCAGGTCAAATATTTTTACTTAGACTATAACCGTTTTCAAACATTGCATCATACAAAGAGATTTTCATGGGACATTTATTCATACATACACTAGTTGTTGCATTAGTTAGTCATACTAGATGCGGTCATGATTGATATACATGTTATAATATACTACATATATTACTATAAAGGTCTTATATTAATACTTATATAAGATACTTTTGTCTTGTCACAGATATAGTCATGTCCATCAGATGAGCATCGTTTGGGTTACCTACACATCCGATATCTATAGATTACGGGAGCCATCAACACAGGTATCTTCCCAGTGTCGTTGTCTATCGGATACGACAGACTACCCATAAGCATCTAGTAGAGCCCATATGTGGAGGCCGCATCTTCAGGGCCCCACCATCTCCTAATTAATTGCCTGGCCCCTGAGGAGCCAGATCAGCACGCCGCCTTCATCGACTACGTACCAGGGACCAGAGTTAACCCCCCGATACCTTGGCCTCATCTAATGTTGAGCTTCCCGTTGAGGACCAGCCTTATGTTGTTGATGCTTCACCCACGGCCCTATCTCCGGGCTACATTGTTGTTTCCGATCTGGAGGAAGATCCGAAGGATGAGTCAGAGGATGTTCCCACACACTATCCAGCTGACGGAGGAGGTGATGATGATTCGTCTGGGGATGGTGCTGATGATGAGGAGGAGGAGGAGCACCTAGCTCCGGCCGACTCTACTGCTGTTCCTCCAGCTGTTGATCATGTCCCCTCCGCTAAGGAGACAGAACCATTTTAGACCGATGAGTCTGCGGCAACACCACCACCACCACCACCACCTGCATACCGTACTACTTCTAGGATGTCTGTCTTATCCCAAGCACCTATACCATTTCCTTCTGAGGTAGAGGTTGCTAGGCTCATTGCCATACCTACACCACCACCATCTCCACTCACTCCATTATCATCACTACTTCATCAGATACCCTCACCACCATTACCATTACCATCACTACCATTACCACCACCATCATCACCTTTACTCCTACCCTCTACTAACCGTAGATCGGGTATTCCTGAGGCTGTGTTGCCGCCTTGGAAGAGGTTGTGCCTTGCTCCCGGTCCTAGATTTGAGGTCGGAGAAAGTTCTTCTGCTGCTGCTGCTATGCCTACTAGGGACTATAGAGCAGATTATGGGTTTATTAGCACTTTGGATGCCGAGCTTAGATGTGAGCGGGTTAGAGAGATGGGTTACGGGATCAATGATGTTTGGGAGGACCCGGCTGAGGCTACAAAGGAGGTACCACCAACTACTATGGCGGAGTTAAGTCAGCGGGTGACGGATTTTGTAACCACTGTCAGGTAGGATATGGATGAAATTTATGTGCCGTTCGAGGACGCATAGGATGATCGGGCCCTTCTGAGAGGCCAGGTCAACATGTTACGCAAAGATAGGCGTTACCATCTCAACACAGCTATGCTTGTTAATGCGTATTAATTTTTGAATAATTTATTAACCAAGTTTTAAATTTATAAAACTCGATCTACCTGACAACGCACTAACGGGCAGAGAACCCGATCGTGGGTAGTATAGAATGGTAAATCCGAGGTCGTCCGAAGAGCAAAGTGTTAATTAGTTTTAATTTGAAATGTCATGTTTAAAATGGTTTTGAATTGATTTGAAATAAATAACAATAACTAGTCAACACATTTATTGTCTAGTCAACACATTTATTGTCCTAGTTCATACCGACACGACTTAATGTAATTCCGTTTTAGTCAACATATTTTAATGCTAACAATACCGAAAATTAAAAGAGTTGGAGATATCAGGAGAGAAAACGTGCTAACCTAGTTACTTCATTACTACTGTTATGAAAACGTTTTCATGTGCAATGTTAAACTAGGGTTTCATTAGTAGTTTCTAAGGTCGATAGACTTGAATAGGTATATTTAGTCTATCTTATACTCCCTGCGATTCTGAATCAGTCCAAATCGTATAGGAGGTAGGTTATCCAGGTTGCAGTGATTAATCCCAACTATTCCTAAAAATAATCTAATAACCTATACAGATTATTAACCCCCTCTGAAAGAGTTCTTGTGCTTTTTAAGTATATTGAGTGATAAGTGCGGAGATCGGTTAGTTCCTACACTAGGGATGGAGTAATTACTCCTCCCTGGTACCCAGTTGTTCCCATATTGACATGATAATCTAATAATAGGTCAAGCAAGATCCAAACCACCCGTACTACCAAAACCCAGGGTTACACAATAGTCAAGGAATATCTAACGAAACCATAATCTAACAGGAGAAAAACATCATAACAATAGTAATTACATAACTAGGCCAGCACTTTAAGTGCTTAGCCGCTCATGGTAACGGAAACACAGCAAAAAATAAAAGTAATCATAGATTGAAAGCTCATAATTCTTACAGTATTCGTATTTGAACGATTAAATACAAAAAAGTAAATAAAGTGTGATCTCCCTTAGACTCCAGGTGGAATTTTTTGAAGGTTAAAAGCCTTTGTCGCCTCTCCAATTGGCTGTAGAGGAAGTGATATTGGAATAGCTTGAATGAGGCCTCCATTTATAAGTATCGAACCTGTTACGGCGCAACTGATTAAGGTGTTACGTCGTAACCTGCATACACGGCATTCCATAATTAAGCAATTGTTATAGCGTAACCAGATATGGTATTACGCCGTAACCTTCAAATAATTTCCATACGTACGTGATCTTCATTCCATATTTGTGGATCTTCATGGTTACGGCGTAACCATATGGTGTGTTACGCTGTAAATCTATCTTTGGTAAGATTTCCTTCCAAATACACGTTTACGGCGTAACTAGATATGGTGTTACGTCGTAAAGTTGTCCTTGATCTTCGTACTTCCTTAATATATGTTACGGTGTAACCATTTTTGGTGTTACGCCGTAACATTCTTCAAATAAGTACACTTTAATCCTTTTTTCCCTTGTTTCTTGTTATTTTCCTGCATTTCACCTGAAAACTACAAAATGATAGAAAATATCTCGTTTTCGAGTATCAGTGAAACATTTGCAGGCAATATAGGGGGTATTTTGTAGGGGTGAGCAGAAGAAATCGAAAAACCCGAAACCGAACCGAAAACCAAAAAAACCGAACCAAAAAAACCGACTGAAACTAGAAACCGATGGTTCGGTTTTTAATTTCTCAAAAACCGAAAATTTCGCTTCGGTTTCAATTTTTGGTAAAAAACCGAACCGTAAAAACCGAACCGAACCGAACCAGTTTTATAATAATATATAATTAATATAATATAAATAAATAAATGATAACTAAAAATTTTAAATTTATATTTATTTTATGGATGAAATTATTATAATATATATTATCTTAATGTTTATATATATGTTTGTCGTGTACGTGTGTTTACTTGACAATATGTCGTTACAATGACAATGATCATACTATGTGTATTTTCACATGCATGTGTGTGTCTCTCATTTATATGTGTATAATTGTAAAAATTTGTGTAAACATTATTAGGCTCATATTGACAAAAAAAATTAAAAAAATAACCAATTTTCTACGTAAAACAAGTTTATTAATATAAATTAGCAAAAACCAAATTTAAACGGTTTGAAACCGAAAAAACCGAAAAACCGAACCGCAAAAACCGAGAAACCGAAAAAACCGAACCGCCAAAAACCGAGCGGTTTCGGTTTTTGGTTTTATAAAAACCGAATATTTCGGTTCGGTTTCGGTTTTAGCCAAAAACCGACCCAAACCGAACCGTGCACACCCCTAGTATTTTGCCACTAAAAAGTATTAAATATTTGATGTTATCAAATATCCCCCACTTGACTTCTGCTTGCCCTCAAGTAGAACCTATTAGAATATTTTATAAAAAGATTTCTCAGAAATAATTTCAAGAAATGAATCTATAAAACACTTATGCTAGAAAACATCAAAGCCGAACACCTCACAAAAAGGGGATAAAAAGTCATAAACTCCCACAAAGTCTAAGTGTTTCATTTGTGGGAGTGATCGCGTCTAAAATACACATCAAATAATGCAATTCTATCAATAGAGCTTGGTGAACGTTACACAAATCTGCACCAGTAGAATTAAGTGTCTAACTAATTCTTGAAGGCAAACATGGTAGATAAGGTTTAAAGGGTGATAAAGTGGTAAGGATAGACAAGGGAATACACATTTAAATGTGTTTGTTAAATAAAAAACACCAAATAAATATGTCTCAAGTAATCTAAGGTTGTCATAACTAGCACGTCCATCCATGAGTTCCCAAGAGACTAAGTCGAATATCTGATCTTCAATAAAGGGCTAACTAGATCATTCTTCATAATTATTGAGATTGCTTGTGAATAATGGGCTACTGGCTCCATTCTTTATAATTATTAAGATATCTTGGTGTAATAATGGGCTACTAGCTCCATTCTTCATAATTACTTAATTTGCAACCATCTATAAATTCTTTTAGCACATGGGTGGCTTTAAGTTGTAACCCTCTTTTTTCTCATTGTTTATTCATTTTAAACATGCAAATGGGGGGATAGGAGTTTATATCTTTTTTATTGATTGAGCCCTGCAGCATTAGATATTATATTATAATACGCACCCCCCCCCCCTACATGAAGATGAACAATGTCAAAAGTTTAATGATATAGGGGGGTCCTTTTTTGTAGATCCATAAACTGATTGTCTTCCAACGAATGCATAAAATTATCATTCCCTTCCCCCGAACGATGGACGGTAAGGTAGCAGAAATTTCAATACAAAGATAACTAAAATTACAGGGGGGGGGTAGGTTTAAGGCGAAATGGTGTACCGATAACATATAACATTGGGTAAAACATTGATTGGTTTAACAAGTGGTGATCTAGGTTGGGTAAATCACGGTGGTCACAAGTTCAATGGTAACAAGTCGATAAACGCACACAATATGCTAATTTGGGAGATTTCCTAAGTTTGCCCTTTCTTGAACAATCTATTCTTGCTAATCACAATTAGGATCATCGAAATGATGTACAAGCCAATTTCTGAAATCTATAATACAACCAATCACACTCAATATTTTGGTGTATTTTTTGAATAATATGATAGAAACGGAATATTAGGCTTAAATCTCAACCAAGTAATAAAAAAGGGTATTGAAGTGCATGACCCGGCAAAGATTATGCTAGTTATTTAAAAAAAATTTTGTCAAAATTTTTAAAATTGGCATAGATTTCTTAAAGAAAACTTAGAAAATCGAAGCAAAACATACGTCAGAGTATTAAATTTCTACTCCCATCCCCCCCCCACTATGATTTGTAAAATGTCCCTATTGTACATTAAGGAAATGAAATAAAAAGGAAAGAGTAGAATTAGGACAAGAAACTTCCTGAGCATTGCTTCGAGATTTGAAATTTGGCGGAAATCTTTTTAGATTATCTCTGTCTTTACGCAAGCTCTTTATCCCCTGTGATCACAAAAACAAACCAAAGCATAAAATCATTCTACAAGAATTATGAAGTACACAGGAAATACAAACCTAACTCACTTTCGTAGGAATAATGGTTGCATTTAGTATATGCAACAAGCCTTTTAAATCACTTGGTGGCCCAAGTGGACGAGTTTAGTCTCGTGAGGGTTTCCAAAGAAGATACCCACATAGTCCATTTACGTATACAAGGTTTAGACATGTTTAAAACTTTAACTTTTAGGATTTCAAAAGGAGGTTACAGCGTAACTCTAGTGGTTACGCCGTAATCACATGGTTTAAAAAATTAAGTTTTTTCAATGTTACGGCGTAACCGTGAAATAGATTACATCGTAACTGAAATGGTTATGGCGTAACCTTAAGTTGTTACGCCGTAACTGCTGCAGATTCAGCAGAGTCACCACACGATTATGAGTCGAGCCGGTCTTGATAATTGCCTCCTAGCTGCTGGATCTTGCAAAACAAAGTAAGAAACATGCAAACCAACTAATATGCAGAATGAAAGATAGTCATGGGGTGCCTCCCACAAAGTGCTTGTTTTTGTTTGAGTCACGAGCTTGACTCCACCCTTATTTTCCAAGTAATAAGGTGTTCCTTCCCTCACTTGAGATTAAGTGGGAGTGAGAGTAGCAATGAACACCATGATTTGCTACTGGGTAGGGGAATGACAAATTAGAACCATACTGCTGCTGAGATTTCACTTCCCTTGATGATTAGCTCACTTGGTGTAGTAATTTCTAAATGAAGGTCTCACAATCATATGTCTTTATAACATGGTTATCATATTCATTTTTGGCAACCTTTGTAATATTAAAAAATTCTTGCTCGAAATTATTTAATTGCTTGTTAGACATAGGATTTGTAGCCGGTGCTACATAATCATCGCCAGGTGGTGTGATGTGAACTGTCTGAGGGGTCAAAGGTTGCATTACGCTATCATTTAGAGGAATATCATAATCATGTTCCTTTTCTTTTACAATTTTATCCTTATCATGGACTGGTCCCAGTGGTATATATGGTTGCACTACTGGTTCAAGGTTGGGTAAAGTGTGTATGGTAGGTGTTAGAAATTGCCTAAGCCTTTTTACATCCTTGCTTGTAATGTCTCAACCAACATCCATGTCCCCTTCATCTTCCTGAGCTTTTGCATTATGAATTTCCTCAAGATTTCCAATCATGCGAACGGTTTTACGAGTTCTGTATGGGCTACCCATTTGTTACTTCAAATGTCCTAGAAACTACGTAGGTGGTAAGTCACAAGGAACCGACTCCTTTATGTTTTCCTTACCCATTGTCGTTGTTGCCTTGACTTTTTCTAATGTATTAATGAGGACTTTATGGGTTAATTGATAAGCTTTTTCCTGTAGGTTCTTTGTTGTAGTTCTTACTGCCTGATACTTGTTTAATCACATATCACTTTTCTTTATAAAAACAAGCTTAAATGACCAAAAACAAATAGAAAATACATTGTATTTGTCTGTTTTGTTAAATGTGTTGTGCAGGTAACGGATATTCACAAAAGGACAAAAACAAAGCCAAAAAGGACAAAACCGAGCACGAGATTTGAAGAGCGTGAGAAAGCGAAGCCAAGGACATATACATCCTTAATGGGCCAACCCGTACCCGTTTAATGGGCCAAGTCAGCTCATAAAGATGTATACTATAACAAACCTAAGCCTAATAGTCCAAATTCTAAACCTAGTCCAAGACTAATCCGGCCCAAGAAATAAGCCCAAACCATGAATACTGATCCAACTCAATTTATAAGCGCGCCCAAAATAATTACTATTCATCTTCTTCTTTGTTTTTAAACTAATACGAGTAACAACGGGTAAAATCCACCCTCCACACACCCCTCTCTTCTAGAAGATCTATGTGGCATCCCTCTGACATCACATCAGGCCACGCTGGCGATCCCAAGGCTTCCTATTGGTTTAAAGGACGTGGAGGCAATCTAAGGGCTAAAAAGGACGGATTGGAATTGGTTATGAATCAAGGGTCAAGATTGGAAGCTTAAGGACGCTCCTCTTCTTCTGGATCCTTCTCTCCTCAACTATAAATAGAGGCTCAGTCACACAGTTGGAGTTATGTAGTTTTTAATCTAGTTTTTTTAGTGTATTTTTAGCTTAAATTTCAGCTTATTGTATTCTACTTATTGTACTTTTCGTTTTAATAGCTTGTAACCTCTTTTATCATTAATAAAATTTTAGTTTCCTTTTAAATTTTGTGTTGAATTTATGTTTTTACTTTTATGCAATTTCATTTAAAATGTGTTTGGATATCACTTAATAAACTCAATAAGCTCTTGTTACTTAATAAGCTAATACTTATTCAGCTAAGCTTGCTAATAGCTTAACTGAATAAGCTTTGTCACTCAAATCTCTTCAAAAATCATTAAAAGCTAATGTGGAAGATAAGCCAGAAATGGATGGGCTTATGGTACTTTACCAGCTTATGTAAATAAGCTGAAGCTTGTAGATATGCTCTTAAGAGCATTTATAAGTCCTTGTTTAGAGCAAAGGACATGGTATGATCACTTTTCTCTATTTTAGCTTAATAACTTATTCAACTTATTAATATGCTTAATCTATGCTTATTATTGCTTTAATGTGCTTAATTTGTCTTAACGTTAGCTTATTATGTCTTAAATTTTTAGTTTGCATCATTAGAATTAGTTTAATGTGAGTTTTAGTTTAAACTGTTTATATAGGAGTTAATATTGCTCATGAGCTTAACTTATAATATATTTCTTTTTTTCCTAAGTTTTTGCTTATTTGTCTTTGATAATCTTAGTTTTTAATCTGATTTCATAAATTAGAGCTTAATTTGGTCTGTTTTAGCTTATAAATGGATTTTCTAGATTTTAAAGGGGTGTTTGGGTTAAGCATTCTTAACTAAGAAAAATAGTGTGTAAACTGTTTTTGGCACTCAAATCAGTTTTCATAAGCTCTAATTTAGTCTAAATACTAGTTTTCATGAGATTAAAATTAGTTTTGTTAAGTTTTGAAGTTTATTTCATCAAATGTTCAAGTCTGCTAGTCCAAGGGATCTTTAAACTGCTTATTGGTTGAATTCTTTAAAAGTGTACTTAAGATGTGGTTTTTGTGATCAAATTATGTTTCATTTGCATCATTATAAACCTGTTTTGAGTCATTTGTTGTTGGATTAGCCTTTTAAAAGTTTTGTTTCAAAAACAGTAAAGCTTTATTGTTCTTAAAAGTCTAAATATTACAGATCAAATAATGGTTAGATTCTAGCTATTCTTTGTTAATTTTGATTAATATTAGCTTATTGAGGTATGTTTTCCATCGGTTTCTAGTTTTTAGTTGGTCAAAATCATTTTTTGAGTCTGAAATTTTAGCTGCAAGAAGTTAGTTTATCACAAAAAGTCCAAAAATAAGTAGTGTAAACTGTCATTTGCAACTTGTCTTTTCTAGCTTATTTGCTTAACTATTTTGCTTAATTCTTGCTTAAATGAGTCATTTGAGTTTAGTACTTAATCTGTTTTTAGTTTTTAGTTTTTTTTAGTGCTTATCAGTCCTAAATTTTAGCTCAAAATAATGGTAAAAGTTCTTTTAAAACCCTCTTTTAGAGTAAACTATCTAAGTAGTTTTAGCTGTTTTTTAGCTTATTGTTTCTACTTATTTCTAATATTTAGTGCTTATTAGGTCCAGCTTTAGGTCTGTTTTTAGTTTATTAGTTTCTTATTAGCTTATTGAGTCCAAAAAGCCAAACAGTTTTAGCTTAATATCAAAACGGTTTAATTAGAAACTGTCCTTTTGATTGAGCTTTTTCTAGCTTATAAATAAGTTCTGGCAATAAGTCTTTTATTAAAGTTTCTTACTTCTGCTTAATCTTTAGCCGTTTCAAAAAGAAAAATAAAAAAAATGTTTTTATAAAAAGGTAGGTCACATGACTCGAACTTGTGACCTCCCCCTCAACACACACACACACACCCCTTAACACTGTGCCCTTGGGACTTTTTCATTAGTAGTTTGTTTCATTTTATTTTTATACTAGATTAGTTTTAAGCTTATTCAGCTTATTTGATTTTTAACTGCTTATTGGAAGAAGCTTTTTGTGTCGTTTTTCTTTGTAAACCTCAAAAATAGAATCTAGTATTTTTAGAATTTTTCTTAAATTTTTGTATTAAGTTTAATATTTTTAGTCTAATTTTTAGTTATAAAAGTTGTTTTATTAGTTTTTAAAAATATAAAAAAATATAAAAAAATAATTTATGTTTTTAAAAATTAGTTTTATACATTTTAGTCTAAGAAATTTGAATTTTGAGTTTTAAGAGTTTTATTTTTTCTTATTTGGTTAATTAGTTTGTTTTAAATTGTTAATTGCTTTAAATGTCGTTAGGATTTTTAAATTGCCTTTATTTTTATATTAGTGTGCCTTTATATGCTTTCCCTTTGCGTTATTAGATTTAGAATTTAAAATCCAAAATTTCGATTATTCAAGCACCCGATCACGAACCGAATAAGATTTTCAATATTCACGCTTCGTTGGGAAAACGACTCGGGAACGATTTGAATTTTATCCTTTCCTAAGGTAATTTTCTCATCAATACTTTTCGGAAATATATTCTATTAGTGATTAGCTTATTATTCTTTCACAAGAGTAATTCGCCTATTTACTTATACTATATATATACTATAATTGAGTAATCAATTTTTAGCGCCGCTGCCGAGGAAGTGTGAAACAATTATCGGGCTGAAGTTTGAATATTAGTGCATTGCAGACCCTTCCCCGTGAAGTTATCGTTTTTTGTGAATATAAATTTTACATTTCTTTATTATTTTTCATTTTCTTTTATATAAAACTAAAAAAATACAAAAATATTTTTTCTTAATTTATTTTTGTGGATTTATTAAAACACCAATAATACTTTTCCTAAAGTAATTAAAATACCAAAAACATTAAAAAACAACAAAAGAAATCGTGTTGTCAATTATTAAATCGGCTCACCTTTAGATTAACAAACTATAAGAGAGGTATAAGGAGGGTTGATCCTACGAACTTCGACCCGAAAGGAGAAGGTTTTTAAAACGCTTTGCGCTTACCCGCTCCTCCGCTTCTTTGTGCTTTTTCTAGAGAGCTACCTTGAACCTTTGACTATCGGTTTAAAACATATTTTTCTAGATTTATTTCTCTTATTTTATTTTTTTAGTGCATGTGCACCCGCTCTTCATCGAATTTAATTGCTGAATCTTTCACGATTCCGAAGCGACGTAATCATAGACATTCCAAGCAAATAGTCAAACCCAAGCTTTGAACTATTGTAGAGACTCTCGTTGCTACTATGGAGGATATGCGTACTATGTCAGAATTACTCCAAGCACCTACCGAGGGTTACGGAGATGCGATTGTACTTCTCGCTATACTTGCCGAAAACTTTGAGTTAAAAGTCGGGT
>BQNB010034205.1:0-47545 GCA_026074375.1 Tanacetum coccineum
CTGATTAAGTTGAGAATCAACTTCTAAAGAAATGCAATGCTTTTCAATAGATTATGTTTATCTATAGAAAAGATCGTGATAAGTTAGGAATGTATTGTAAGCCTTGTAGGACTCCTTGGTGTATGAAAAGGGATCCTAGGGTATAAGTTTTTCATCTTAGTTTTCCATAGAGTTTGAAGCTTCAAGGTTGTAAACCCTATTACTAAATCAAAGTGATCGTATTAATATATATTGAAGCTTGGTGTGTTGATTATATCTTTATGTTAAAACATACTTTACTGTTTGATTAAGAATACTTCTTAGTGATATATACTAGTTTTCGCATAGTATATATCATTCAATCAAAGTTTCATTCTTAGTATTTTTGGATTTATCCAAGGGTACTAAACCTTACAAGCTAAGGAGTTAAAGATCTATTCATTGGGATCAACAAGAATGGTCATTTTCAAAAATCTTTAAAGGCAAACCTCTAACAAGGTTTCCTTTCACAAGTTTATTCATAGTTTTAAAGTTTATATGACCAAGCCTCCTATGCCATAAATTAGACTCATCTATTGTAGCCTTTGCAAATAAACAAGTCAAACATTCTGAAGGAACAATATTCTTTAAGTCAAAACTGTACATGTTATCCTGTCTGGGAACTTTTAGCAAAACTTAACTTTCATCAAGTAGCTTAAAGTTAGGAGATAGAATAAGACATTCAGTCTCAGTGAAAAGAACATTGTTTTTCTTGTCACACATTTGTGAGACAGAGAAAAGGTTAAACTTACGTTCCTTCACAAAGTATACATCTTTAAAGTCTAATTTCCCAGTCCTAATTTTACCTTTACCAGTGATTTTGCCTCCTTTAGGACTTCCAACAAATGCAACAAATCCTCCATCAATGTCTTGATAATCTGTAAGAAAGGACTTGTTTCCTGTCAGGTGCCTAGAGCATCCACTATCAAAAATCCCTTTATCTTGTAAAGCATATTGTGGATTATCCTGCACTCAAAAGAAGAGAATTAGTTTCTCTTGGGGACCCAAGCCATTACTGACTTGAGTCTGCCTTGTGGATCAACATAATCAAATCTTTTAGGCATGTATGCTCCACTGTCTTTGGAGATATGGTCAATAACATTTCATTTTGGTCTCCAAATCCAGCATGCGGAGGACTTAACAGCATTAATCCCTTGTTCCCCAACAACACTTGTCACTTTGTTTCCCTTAGCAGTATTAACAGAATTTATCTTAGCAGTATTAACTTTGTTATTTAAATTTATGTTTTTAAGTGCTGTTTGTTGGTTAAAAGGTGTCCTAGATGGTGAGTGTGACTTATGAAAAGCATTTGGTCTAGGTCTTGCAACATTCACAAAGGGTTTAGATGCAGCAGTATTAATAGGCTTGGCAGCACTAGCTGGTGCTGCTGCTCTT
The DNA here is from genome assembly GCA_026074375.1 of Tanacetum coccineum. Lineage (NCBI taxonomy): Eukaryota > Viridiplantae > Streptophyta > Magnoliopsida > Asterales > Asteraceae > Tanacetum > Tanacetum coccineum. Next base: position 1,414 of record BQNB010034205.1, read on the forward strand.
GAAGAGCTTTGCCGAGCAGCACTAATTGGTACTATGCCAGACTTGGTTAAAACTGCTGTTGGAGTAAAATCCCGTCTAGTATTAGAGAAATTTTGATGATTAACCCTCATAGCATTATTCCAAACTTGTTTAACTTCTTTTTGACCAGTTCCCTTTTTCACATTATTCAACACAGGTTTTTGTACCATCTTTTTATCATGAAAATCACAGTCTTTGATTAGATGGTTAAAGCTCCAACATACAAAACAAGCTTTCTTTTTAAACTCAAAACCATCCCCTAGTTTCTGAGTCATCATTCCATTTAAGTTTCTTCTATTACTCCTAGGACTTTGACTTTTCCTAGGGTACTTTTCTTGCCTAGGTGTGTTTTCCTTATTAACAAGTTTCACATTCTCATCAGATTTGACAAAATTGATTTTAACAAACTTTGGTTTTGTCTATACAGCTGAAGGTCTAAACACACAATCATCATCACTATCAGATTCCCACTCTTCAATGATAGGAGCACTAGGCCTAATAGTTTTAGGCCCTTCTACCACATCCTTACTAGACTTAGATGTACTAGACTCAATTTTAGGTACACTAGTGGTGGACTTTTTTTACTATAGTCCTAAAAACATATTCTTCTAAGCCAGCAAAAGATAAGTCAGGTATTGGTGGCATGTAGTTCCCAGTATAAGGAGGAGGAACTGCATGGTACCCTACACCTGCTTTATACCTATCATTTACTTGATCATTATCTTCTTCACACTCATTCATACTACTATCAAATGCACTTTCAAATACTTCACTTTTATTTTGATGACTATCATGCAATTCATTTTCATTCATTTGACTGTCAAAACCAATACCAGTCTTGTTATTAACACTTATTTGACTATTTATTAGTTTAGTGAGCTTCTTAGATGATTCTTCAAACTTTTCTAGTTTATTTTTCAAATCATCTTTCTCTTTTAAAGCTTGTCTAACTGAGTTTTAAGGTCTTTGATAGAAATATCTCTTACCTTAACATCATATTTCAAAAATGCAATTTCTTCTTCAAAAACAGCTTCATTCTTCTGATGAACAACAATTCTAGCTTTTAATGATTCTAAGCCTAATTGATAAGCTATTATTTCTATATTAGCTTTATTTTGAGCTTCATGTTGTTGATCATACTATTTTTGAAGAGTTTTATAAGATTCTAAACATTCGTTAGAGCAATTTTGTGCCTTAGAATTTGAGCTTGATGAACTTGATGAACCTGAATATAAATGGGCCATTAGAGAAAAGTTTGTAGGTCCTTCGTCAGCTTGACAGCTCCAATCATAACCCTTCCCATCAGTAACAACCAAGGTATTAGTAGGAGTCTCCACTGGTACAACCTTTCTTGTATTATTTCCATTTCTATTCCCTTGATTCCTTGGTGCTCTGCAGTCTCTAGCAAAGTGACCTCTCCTGTGGCAGTTGTAACATTCAACATTTGTCATATCAAAGCCAACAGGTTCTTTGCCATTGAAATTCAGATTCCTTCCTGTCTTTTTTATGAATCTCTTCACTCTCATGGTAAGCATAGCCACCTGCCATTTGAGATCCATCTCTTCAAGATCATCAGTATCAATCTGCTCCAGATCTTCATTGTCTAGTTGTTGACTCTTAGATTGATTAGCAAAAAAGGAAAACATGACATCATCTGTATAGGTTGAGGAAGAAGCTTGTCCCTATGTACTAGCAGTAGAAACATCAAGAGCAGTATTAATTGATTCATTAGTACTGCTAGTGTTTTCAGAAGATACAAAAGCTACATTCTTAGAGTTTGAGTTTGAGCTTGATTGGCTTTTAATTTCAGCTTCATACACCTTCAAATTGTTGTACAAGTCATCCATGCTCAACTCATCTAGATCTGGTTTGTTTACCAAAATTAAAGCAATGTTGTTCCAGGCTGATGGTAAACTTCTTAGCAACTTCAGATTTATATCTTCTTGGGAGATGACTTCACCTTGAATTTCTAATTGGCTGATGAGTTTCTGAAACCTATCATAAATTTTGTCCAGTCCTTCAGATCTTGATGCAGTAAAATTCTCATATTGCTGCGTCAGGATAGTCTTCTACATTTTCTTAGATTCTTTGTTGCCTCCAAACCTAGTCTTGATAGCTTCCTATAGGCTCTTTGCATCCTTGATTCCATGAAACTTTAATAGGTGCTCATCAGGAATGGCCAATAATAGAGTGCTCTTTGCTTTTAATTCATTCTTTCTTGCTATCTTTTATTCAGCGGTCTTGGGAGGAATAGGACCTTCAGTACTAGCTGATGCAACATCAGGTGCATCACCATTCATAATAACTTCCCAAAGAGCATAATCTGTGTGAGTAAGATATTATTCCATTCTCATGCTCCAGAGATCATAGTCTCTTATTTTAAGCATAGGAAGCTTAGTGCAGAGACTGTTTTGGTAGAATCTGATTATGATTCCATATCTTCTCTTTGACAATGAGATCTTGTGTAGATCTAGTGTTCTTCTTATTCAAAGTTTCTCAACAAGCTCTGATACCACTTGTTGATCCCAATTAATATATCTTACTTAGCTTGTTAAAGCTTAGTTAACCTGGATAAATCTAAACTAACTATAAGAGAAACTATGATTGTGAATACTACAAGTTATGCGGAATCTAACTTGTAATACTAAGAAGAACAATGAATACTAAACTTTGAATATATTGATTGATAATATTCTGCCTAGGTTACAAAATAACTAACTATGAGATTTGTAATTGAAGTGCTTTTCTAACTATGTCGTAGGGTTCCTTTTATACACTAAGGAAACCCTAATGGGCATACAACACACGTATAATGATAATGCATATCTATTCCTAATTTAGCTTAAATCCATGCATATACATTAATAGCAGTACTATAAATATATAGTACTAACAACACAACTATTAGCTAATTCGTACTAACTATACTATTAGTACAAACAAAGAAACTGGCAGTAACAAACTAAATTAACTAACTGTACTAATGACTTAGACTATTTTTCTGAATCTTCATCATCAGCACTAACCATCACTAGCAGTATCACGTTGAACCAGCAATACCAACTTGTAGAAGTCCAATAATTCTCTAACACCCGAGACTATCATAACTATTACCCTAACATGTAGGGTTTATTCCAGTAATAAGATCCATCTTAGTCGGACCACTTCTTCCTGATTCTCACTTTATCTCCTTTGTATCAAACTATAGGACACCTACACAATCAAGTGTGATAGACCCTAGGGTAATCCTTCCGGTTCTGACTGGATATGTGATTTGAATACCTTGACAACACCATTATAATACTTGATAAACATTAAATACATGGTTAGTCCCTTTGGGTATTTCATCAACAATCCTTTCCAAAATCCATTTGAAAAATAATCAATCAAAAAAGAGTTTGATAACATAACAAAATATATACAACTTAAAAGTTTTTTTCATCTCATCACAAACAAGCTCCCCCTTTAACAATGTGCACCGTAACCGCAGTTACATGCTAAGTGTAGAGTGCATTGAGTCCATTTTATATGATCACATTTCAATACAAGTTAAGTTCAGTTTAATCACATTTTCTCCCCTTATCCAAAATGTTAATCCCTTGATATTTTGGATATCAATTGATTAAACGATCTGGGACAAAATGTTACATAATAACTATTAGAAACTTTTTATTACTCCTCCTCAATTTTTGAGGATATATAAGATAGTGCTGAGTACAATAATTTGAAATATTTTGAATTTACTAGAAATTTCTTCTGAAAATGTTTGAGTACTCGAGCACACCTTAATCATCACCATAAGTCGCACTATACTAATATTTATAAAATTCACAAAGCATTATTATGTTCAGAAGGTTCTGACCCTGAATAATGAGAACATCATATGATAGAATCATATGGTTCTTTTGTAGCAGCCGTAGGTCTTCCTCGCGGTCTCTCATAAGAAGTTGTCTTAGCTTCCCCTTAAATTAGCAATCCTTCTTTGAGTAGATTCAAAACTTTCTTGCAAGCCGCCTCAAGCATCCTTGAACACATTACAAAAGCCCTAAATAACCCGAAGTACATACAATTACTCGAAACCGTAACACAAAGTCAATTAAGTCCCGTATGTCCATCAAGTTTCTCTCCTTCCACATAATGATGATATAAATTGAAACCCCAAAGTCAACTAAGTCCCGGATGTAAACAATTAAGTCCTCTAAGTAGTCGAAATGAAAAAACACCTAAGTCAACTAAGTCCCAAATGTACTCATTTCTTTCTGCAGAATACTGACTAAATTAAGGAATCATCATACTTATCAAACCTATGTCTACCTCTTTTGTCAACTATTTCTATTCTCTTTAAAAAAAATAAGCTTAGTGATTAACCATTTGAGGAAGCATTTATTAAATCCGAAAGAATTCTTCTTATGTTTTAAATAATTATACTCCTAACACTTCCCCCGGGGACTCAAATGATGCATATTGACTAATGACGAGATGTCTCTTCCACTATGTGATTGAAATAATGCACCCAAAAGAAACAAAGAGAGGCCTAAAATTTAAAGAAGGAGACTTCAAAAGAAGGCCATAGACTCTATCAAGTATACATCTACTCCTTCCTCCTTGTTGGTTTCGACACCTCGAAATCAGCAAATCCTTGTACGCACACATACCTGAGATCGTGTTTAAGGTATAAATAAGCTTAGATCTATCCCGTGAGAATCAACTTCAAGGCTATTAAAACTAGTTGATTATTTCCAAAAAACATCTAAGTCTTTTATTCACTATAAAACTGTGTTGGCAAAATTGATACGAATCTTCGTTTTAAAGCCTATACTCACGAGGTCTCAAATTTCAAATAAGTCCCTAAAGTTTGAAACAAAATGACATCTAAAGCTCGTGTAGTTAAAATCCATTAACTCCCGTTGAAATTGTTATCCGTCATTATCAAAAACTTTATCCGTCTTATTCTGTGACTCTTCGCAAGGCCGTTTTAAAAGATTATTTGATGATGCTTTCTCCCCCTTAAATAGCAATATGTTTTCTATTTAAAGAGCTATTGTCATTGTTTGAGTGGTCGAATTGTCTTTTAAAATCTTTTTGTGATTACTGAAAACATTGATTCATTGTGAAGATAAATTTTTACCAATAAAAATAAGATTTCTCTTATTTATCATATACACAAAAGCGCACCATGACACGTAAACTTATAGGTAATATAGGGAAGCACGGTGTGATGCAAAGTAATCACCAGCCTTTGAATGATCAAAAAAGTAGACCATTGCTCGAAATAAATTCCCCGTTATAAGAGGTTCAAGTTTTCTTTTTGACCATACTTTGCCTTTAAAATTATACCGGTTGCAATCGATGAAATAATAGCAAGAGCCATTTGGCGTATTTTTAAAACATTTGAACTTTGGCTACGAACTTTTAATTATAACACATTCTTTAATTGAAAGACATTATTCCTAAGGGACGTAAATATTATCGTTTGCAAAAGACATGCCAGTGAAACATCTTTTTATATTTTTCTGATTTTTTTTAATTTTGTATTTTATTTTGATAAAAGTTTTATAAAAAATGAAAATCTTTTTGGTTTTTCTGGTTTTTAAATATGTACATATTATACATAGGATATCAGAATAGGTACCACCACTATTTTTCAGCTTCATCTACCTACAGTTTCAGGGTCTCAAGCGTAAAACTTTGCATTCCCAGTTTGTTGATCATAAATTCAATTCTTTCTCTGCACAGGGCTTTCGTGAAGATGTTCGCGAGCTGATACTCCATGTTGACAAAGTAAAGCTCTACTACTCCGTTCTCAACTTGCTCTTTTGATAGAATTGGAGAAACTTATAACTCATAGCTTCGATCCGGAGTATTGAACAAAATGTTGCAACGGAGCACAAGGCGATAGCGCTTTCATTATCTAACGATACAATTGGAATTCTTTTGAATTCCAAGAGCCGTAGTCGTAAGTTGGGCATCTCATACTACAGAATTGAGCGCCAACAGCTGGAAAGGCGAGTGATATTTCAGCTTCCATACTGGATATTGCAGCACTTTTTTACCTTTTTGATGACTAGCTCATAACTCTATCTCCTAAAAACTGCATACTGTAGAAGTACTTCGTCTAGTATCTTGGCAACCCGCGTGATCAGTGTCTGCATAAACTGTTAGAGCAATAAAAGAATCCTTTGGATACTAGAGTCCCTTGTTAACGGTTCCTCTTAGGTATTTAAAGATTCTTTTAATAGCTTGAAGGTGTTTTTTGGTAGGCTTTACCTGATACCGGGCACACATGCATACAACCAATGCGTAGAGTGTCAGAGTCTCACTCTGTGAGATACATAAGGGTGCCAACCATTCCATGGTAGTGTGTAGGGTCAATGGCTTTCCCTGTAATCTCATCCAATTCTATTTCGCAACCATTGGAGAAACCACGGGGTACACTAGACTTTCCATTCCGCATTTCTTCTCTTCAAAGACTTCATCGAGCATACTTTAGACTATGGTTTATAAAAGATGCTCTCTAGATTCTGAAAAATTTGTAATTCCATCTGAAAGAATGAAAATTTCCTCAAGTCATCGACAATCTTAAAACTCTAGACCACATTATTTTTGAAAATAACGCCACAGAGTTCAGGTGTGGTAGAAGAAAAGATAATATCATCACACAATACTATATTTTGTACAAATGACGGATGTCATCTGCTTGTCATCTAATGAACTCATGGTGAGGATCCATGGTCCCTTGGCAAGAAATCTTGAACGTGCAGTAGAAAGATCGACAATAGATCGACCACACACCGGATAGCTGTTTCAACCCATAAAGAGCCTTCTTAAGCTTGTATACATGATTCGGATTGTCTTGATCCACGAACCCATCTGGCTGGCTGACATAAACTTCTTCACGCATAATACCATTCAGAAATGCCGTCTTCACGTCCATTTGGTAGACGATCATATTCTTGTGAGCAACAAATCTGAAACATTCTGGATAACTCTTCAATTCAAGCCACCAGAGGAAAAAAGATTTCCTCTAAATAAATTCCCTATTTTTCTTGACGATACCCATGAGCAAAACCAACGAGCCGTGTTCTTTAGAATTACACACTCCCCTATTCATCCAGTTTGACCTCGTAATCCATTTTAATTGAATCTGCACGTCAATCACATCTCAATCAGAGACGAATAAAACCGTGTTTCTCTAAACTTCCGAGACATTCAAATATACGTGAAGTTTCTCTTGCATGTTTTCTCAATCTCCATGCATGCTTGAGTTAGTGCGACATTGTATTCTAGGTCAGCTGCAATGTGAGAACGCATCAAGTAACCAAAACATAAGGCTTGTTCATGAAAGTTGTAGCTCGTTGGACAACAATGTCATCGGCGTATACACGTCGAAACATTTTCTCTAAGGATGATCCTTGGGTTCCCGTTCTGATAACAATGTTCTGAGTAGAAGGATTTCATAGAGTCAACAAATAGCATGAATAACGTTCGAAGATGAAGCGCCATATCGTTTACATAGAATTTTTAAATACTAAAACGACCGGATTGTGATTTAATTGTGCAACATCTAAGTCATGAATTCTTCTTCAACATCATTAGAAGTGATAGAGATTGAGTCTTCGGGTGCTACACTGCGAATCCAAACTAGTTTATGGTGCAAATCTTGGTTCAACAGTACTAGTTGATAGAGGTAAACCTGGTTAGATACAGCCTTGTTTCTGGAGGCTACTATTCTATTCAGACAATTCTGGAGCAATGACTTCAGATCAGCTGGTCTTCATCAACACATTGAGTTTGGTTTTAAACCGTGGCAATTGAGTACAATCATCAAATACAGTTGTAAAACAAAATATCCCATTCATTCTTGACAGTGGACAAACGGTGTTTTTGCTAGCAGGAGTGCTTGGCATAATTACCTAACTGATTATAGCAGGAGATCACTTTCTTGAAAGGGCGTGACTTAACTGCTGTGTTCAGAAGCCATCGCAGTCAGCTCATCAAAATCTACATGAAGTGTCTTAATGATTCGTCGGGTACGTCGGTTATAAATTCGAAATGCTTTCTTCGTGGGTGCATAGCCAATGAAAATACCAATATCAGACTTCGATTGTAACTTACCCAAGTTCTTGCTATCATTTGTTGGATAACAGAGTGCACCAAATACATGGAAGAATGATAAGTCATGAATTATTTGTCAGTAAAAGCTCATTCTTGGTTTTTGCGCATTGACGAGACGTTATGAATGATTCCAGATCTTAGTAGGTGTAACATGCGTAGCCAGTGCTTCTGCCCATAAGAATATGAAGCTCTTGCATAATAAAACATTGTGCGGGCTGCTTCAATAAGCGTTACGATACTCTTCTTCAACGCACCATCATTATTTTTTGTAAGAGCTAGCAATCCAGATGCTTTCATTAGAGACACTGCCAACCTTATCATAGATTACACGCAAATGTTTGATTAACAAAACTGAGTTTTCATTATCTGTTCTGATACGGTCATAGGTTCTTCAAGCCGCAACCTTGATCATTTTTGAAAACATAATTATGAAATAATGAGCTTCAACTTTTTGATCTTAAGAAAAAAAAAAAACCCTTAACCCATGTAATCGAGAGTAATACCACAACGATGATGATGATGTACACTCATATTTTATTAACGCTTTTGCGACATGCCTTGGTCCACAAAGCATCCAGTGCATGAGATAAGAGCGTTTTTCTTCGGTTTATGATTCTTCACAGACTTTGTGTTGAAATGTAGTCCTTTCTCTCTTGTCATTTTTCCCATTGACACAAGAGAATCGAATCAGATGGTCCTTTTCAAATTTTAAGCTTAGGGAGACCAAAAACAAGACCATGTCTAGCTGAAATGGTTGATTACACAAAAATCAGCAACGGACAACCTTCGGTGCCATATGCCAAGACTTAGTCTGTGTGGGCCTTTGACAAAGATACATTTAGGGAGGACAACGACCATCCATCTACAAGAGATTGAGTGCATACAGATAGTTCCCTACCTCGATATCATCAATAGATCGACACCTTCTAAATTTGATGAAGCAGTGAGTGTCGACAGGAAAGCAAGCTATTAAGAGGTTCGATATCGACAAAATTGGCCCTAGCCAGACAGAATAAGGTGTGTTCGAGTCCTTCTCCACATAGTAAACCTTGATATAAACAGTAACTTACCAATATGACGTCTACCCAAACCCATTATCTTTGCCACAATATGATCATTGCTAATATTTGGACTGTACCCAAAAACAACTTGCTGCGTGAGAACATTGGTGAGGCTAGAGATAAGCTATCTCTTGGTCATCTTCTTTGTGCCTTGGAGCAGCCGAGTCCAAATCACCTCACTAGACACAATTTAGACGACCTGCAAGGCACATCAAGAGGAAAGAAGGACATTGGAAACGCTTGATCCCTACAGGATTTACTGGTTCCGTGATGTTACAGATTTAATCACTTTAGTTCTGCTCACAACCAATGTTACACACATCATTGGGACGTTTCAACTTCTAGAGTTATTGGTTTAATAGGAGGCTCTCAGATAGTTTGTGCGTAATCCTACGGTTAAACGGGCACGCATTTCCTATCAACTAGTGACACAAGTTCGACCAGTAGGTCTCCAAATATATCCATTTATTGAACACTTGCTTGTAGGTATTCAAACATGTTCTCTTAGAACTTTTTGCATAACAGATTTAGTTGTAGCACAAGCATCATACATTTTCACATCAAAAAATCATGCAATCATTTATGTAACAAAGATATGACTCACGAAATTTTCTGTCTATTTAGCTTTGAATGCTGCACATTTGCATATTCATTAAGTTTAACAACACAATTCTTATTATTCAAACTAGATTTAACTTTCCTAGGGTGGACTTCTACTTTATTCTTCAGATTACTACTTCGTGGTCGCTGAATCCTATCTTTCTTTATATTTCTTAAAGGCTATGATCCTCTAGCACTAGTAGGCTGTCTTACTCCTATAGAAGACAACACAGGTTTGTTAGAAGCTAGATTGATTGACGAATAAAGTTTGTGGTTTGTATTTGCTGAGGATGTGACTGGCTCAATGAATCTAACCTTTTTGTCCTTGTTATTTGGGGTCACAACCACTAAATGTTCACCAGAATTGTTGATACTAAGGCAAGTTTTACTAATGTGTTTAAGCAATTCCTGAATTAGTTTGGTATACCTAAAGGGCAGATCAGGTGATTTCATTATGTGCAATGGTCACACATCACTCCTATTTTATTCAAATCACCATTTCACTGAGGGCTTCAAGTCAGGACTTAAGGATACTTGGCTTTACACATGCTCAACTATAATCCCTCATAAATGAAAAGTTATTGTGTTCCAATCAATCTCAAAGCATTGTTGGGATCAGTAGAGCAGGTTTTGTAATAACATTATCGCTCAAGCTTACCTTAAGTTTTTCCTTTAAACCATTCTTCTACAGGCTTGTTATTACCAAACTTGTTCCGAAGTTCTTGCATTTTAGATACAAGATTTGCATAAACTTTTGATTGACTTGATTAATTAACCCATCACATTTTCTTTATCTGATCGTAACACTGGTGCACTCTTATATCGTCTTCATAAAGTTGCTTATAGTCTTGCTTCACTCTTCTAATTATTTATTTTTAGCAATATGTTTCACACACCTTCATGACCAACCTTACAATGTTCTCAGAGTTCCAAATTTCATATCCATGTCCCATTTTTTGACCTTATCAGCATTCACATTTCCACTTAAAGACTGAATCTTCTCTTTCAACTTCTGTATAACCGTTGTTCTCTCTGGTGAATTGAGCTTTCACAATTCGTTTAAATTTTTTTCTAGTTCCAAAAACTGTATTGATCCTTATCTAGCGGAGCACTTTGAATTTGAAAGCAAGAAATTCCCTGTTAGAAAAAAGTTCCTGAATTAAAGTTGAGAACACTTCTAAAGAAATGCAATGCTTTTCAATAGATTATGTTTATCTATAGAAAAGATCGTGATAAGTTAGGAATGTATTGTAAGCCTTGTAGGACTCCTTGGTGTATGAAAAGGGATCCTAGGGTATAAGTTTTTCATCTTAGTTTTCCATAGAGTTTGAAGCTTCAAGGTTGTAAACCCTATTACTAAATCAAAGTGATCGTATTAATATATATTGAAGCTTGGTGTGTTGATTATATCTTTATGTTAAAACATACTTTACTGTTTGATTAAGAATACTTCTTAGTGATATATACTAGTTTTCGCATAGTATATATCATTCAATCAAAGTTTTATTCTTAGTATTTTTGGATTTATCCAAGGTAAACTATAACCTTACAAGCTAAGATTAAGATCTATACATATAGGATCATCACAGAATGGTCATTCAAAAATCTTTTAATCTGGCAAATCCTCTAACAAGATTCCTTCACAAGTTTATTTCAATGTTTTACATTTATATCTGACCAAGCTCTATACCATAAAACATCAAGACTCATCTATTGTAGCTTTGCAGATAAACAAGTCTAACATCCTGAAGGAACAATATCTTTAAGTCCAAAACTGTAACATGTTATCCCTGTCCCCTGGGACTTTTACAAAACTAAACTTTCATCAAAGTAGCTTAAAGTTAGGAGCAGATCAGAATAAGACACTTATATCAGTCCAGTAAAAAACATTGTTTTTTCTTGTCCACACATTTGTTAAGACAGAGAAAAGGTTAAACTTACGTTCCTTCACAAAGTATACATCTTTAAAGTTTAATTTCCCAGTCCTAATTTTACCTTTACCAGTGATTTTGCCTCATTTAGGACTTCCAACAAATGCAACAAATCCTCCATCAATGTCCCGATAATCTGTAAGAAAGGACTTGTTTCCTGTCAGGTGCCTAATCATCCATATCAAAACATCCCCATCATTGTAAACATGTTGTGATTATCCTGCTCTCAAAAGAAAGAATTAGTTTCTCTTGGGGACCAAGCCATTACTGACTTGAGTCTGCCTTTGGATCAACATAATCCAAATCTTTTAGGCATGTAAGCTCCAACTGTCTTTGAGATAGGTCAATAACATATCATTTTTGGCTCTCCAAAATTTCCAGTCAATGCAGAGGTACTAAACATCATTAACCCCTTGTTCACCCCACCAACACTTGTCAACTTTGTTATCCCTTAGCAGTATTAACAGAATTTAATCTTAGCAGTATACACATTGTTTATTTAAATTCTGTTTTTACTAATGCTGTTAATGCTGTTGGTTAATCAAGTCATCTCTCTATGGTGTAGTTGGTGCTCTTATGAAAAGCATTTGGTCTCATGTCTTTGAACCATTCATAAAGATATTTAGATTCACAAGTATTAATAGTCTTGGCATCACTAGCTGGTGCTTCAGCTCTCAGTCAGAGCTTTCTGCCGGCAGCACTAATTCTGGTTAGTATGCCTCAAACTTCTATGGGCCTAAATACTGCTGTTGGAAGATCGCGTCGAGCGCCGTCGAGAATTAGAGAAATTCTTGAGAATTATTACAGCTCTCATAGCATTAATCCTTCCAAATCTTGTTTTATCTCTTTCTTTTTGATACCAGTTCCCTCATTTTCACAATATTCCAACACCAGGTTTATGTACCATCTTTTTATGCATGAAAATCACAGTCTTTGATAGATGGTTTAAAAGCTCCAAAATACAAACAAGCCATTCTTTTTAAACTCATCTCTAACCATCCCCTAGTTTCTGTAGTCTCATTCCGTAATTATAATTTCTTCTATACTCCTAGGACGTTGACTTTCGTAGGTACTTTTCTTGCCTCTGGTGGTTTACCTTTATTAACAAGTTTCACATTCTCATCAGATTGACAAAATTGATTTTATATTAACAAACTTGGTTCTTTGCGACTCTATACAGCTGAAGGTCTAAACACAACACACAATCATCATCACATCAATTCAATCCACTCATTCAATGTATAGGAGCACTGGCCAATAGTTTTCTAGGCCCGTCTACCACATCTTTCACTTCTGCGCCATGAAAGTACAACTAGACCAATTTTACTAGGTAACTAGTGAGGTCAGGACTTGAGTTTTTACCGTATAGTCTTCTAACTCAAACTACTTAGCGTTCACGCGATACTCAATGCCCGATATCTCACCGATATCACTACCGTGACTACTTATCGCCACGAAGATCCTGAGAAGATTCCTCTACCTCCCTATGAAAGAGCGCTGGAGCACAGCGATTGAGCATAGAGCTCACACCTTTAAAGTATACATCAACCAGACTTTAACGGAGACAGATACACTACTACCACTTAACCTCATTCACTGCTCAGATGCCTACCATCTACATCTCATCTAGCCAGTCTCTATCAAATGACACTGCGAGATCTCACAAGCACAACTCACGCATCACCTCTACTCATCACTCTGTATTCTACCTCACAGTTCTCACTCTAGCAATCAAAGCTACCTCTGCGATTGATCAATAGTCCTCAATCCAGACAGAGCGCTGCAGAGAACATACAAACTCAATACCCAGTCTTGTTTTATAACACATATTGACTACTATTAGTATGTGTAGAGCTTCTTATATTACTTCAAAAACTTTTCTAATTTATTATTTTCAAATCATCTATCTCTTTTAAATCTTCACTAAACTGAGTTTTAAAGGCTTTGATAGAAAATATCACTTACTTAACATCATATTTACAAAAATGCAATGTCTTCTTCAAAAACAATTCATTTTTTCCTATAACAGACAAGATCTATGCTTCTAAGATTCAAGCCAATTACAAGCTGAATATTTCTATATTAGCTTTATTTAGAGCTTCATGTTGTTGATCATACTGTTTTTGAAGAGTTTTATAAGATTCTAAACATTCGTTAGAGCAATTTTGTACCTCAGAATTTGAGCTTGATGAACTGATGACCCGCAGTCTAAAAAATGGGCCATAGAGCAAAGTCTATGGGTCCTTCGTCAGCTTGACAGTTCCAATCGTAACCCTTCCCATTAGTAACAACCAAGGTATTAGCAGGAGTCTCCACTGGTACAACCTTTCTTGTATTATTTCCATTTCTATTCTCTGGATTCCTTGGTGCTCTGGAGTCTCTAGCAAAGTGACCTCTCCTGTGGCAGCTGTAACATTCAACATTTGTCATATCAAAGCCAACGTTACTTTTGCCATTGAAATTTTTTTCATATTCTTTCATGTCTCGAGAGTTTTATGAACTCTTCACTCACAGGTAAACATAGCCACCGCCTGTTAAGATCCATCTCTTCAAGATCATCAGTATCAATCTGCTCCAGATCTTCATTGTCTAGTTGTTGACTCTTAGATTGATTAGCAAAAAAGGAAAACATGACATAATCTGTATAGGTTGAGGAAGAAGCTTGTCCCTATGTACTAGACGTAGCAACAGAGCAAAAGCAGGTATAAATTGATCTCATTTAGTACCTGAGCTAGTGTTTTCACAACGATACAAAAGCTATATCTTAGAGATTGAGTTTGACTTGATTGGCTTTTATATTCAGCTTCATACCCCATTACAACTTGTTGTACAAGGTCAATTCCATGCTCAACTCTCATCTAGATCTGGTTTTGTTTAACGCAAAAGTAAAGCAACTGTTGTTCCAGCTGATGGTAAACGAATTAGCAACTTCAGAGTTTGTCTATCTTCTGGAGATGACTTCACCTTAATTCTAATGTTATGAGATTTCTGAAACCATCATAAATATAGTCTATTCCTCTTCAGATCTTGAGTAGTAAAAATTCTCCATATTGCGCGACAGGATATCCTCTACATTTTCTTCTAGCTTCTTTGGTCGCCTCCAAACCTAGTCTTGAACAGCTTTCCCATGGCCTCTTTGCATCCTTGAGTTCCAAAAACTTTAATAGGTGCTCTGACAGGATGGCCAATAACAGAGTGCTTCTTAGCTTTCATTCATTCTTCTTCTTGCTTATCTTCTATCCAGCGGTATTTGGGAGGAATAGGAACTTTAGTACTAAGCTGATTCAACTATCAGTGCATCACCATTCATCAATAACTAACCCAAAGAGGCATAATCTGTTTGAGTAAGATATTATTCCTGCATACACATGCGCCAGAGAACAAGTCTCCTGTTTTAAAGCATAATGAAGCTTAGTGCAGAGACTGTTTTGGTAGAATCTGATTGTGATTCGCATATCTCTTCTCTGTTAGACAAAGAGATCTTGTGTAGCATCTAGTGTTCTCTTGATATCATAGTTTACTCAACACGCTCTGATACCACTTTGTTGATCCAAATGAATAGATCTTACTTAGCTTGTTAAAAGCTTAGTTAATACCTTGATTAAATCAAACTAACTATAAGAAGAACTATGATGTGAATACAACAAGTTATCGGGAATCTAACTTGTAATACTAAGAAGAACAATGAGAATACCAAACCTTTAGAATATAATCGATTGCAAATATTTTGATATTCTGAGAATTGAGGAAAACCAAAAAAAGTACCTAGGTTTACAGAATAACTAACTATGAGATATTGATTTTTCTAAATGTCATAACTATCGCCATAGGGTTCTCCTTTTATACACCTAGGAAACCCTAATGTCTTACAAACGCGTACAATGAATCATGCATATCTCTACCTAATTTTGAAGTCATGGCATAACACATTAAATACCATACTAACTATATAGATAACTCAACAACACTAACATTAACTAA
Source organism: Tanacetum coccineum (assembly GCA_026074375.1). Lineage (NCBI taxonomy): Eukaryota > Viridiplantae > Streptophyta > Magnoliopsida > Asterales > Asteraceae > Tanacetum > Tanacetum coccineum. The sequence goes on from BQNB010034205.1 coordinate 17,120, forward strand.
TAGTAACTAACTAGTAAACTAGCAGTACAGTACTAACAATGTATTGGCAGTACTAACTAATATAACTAACAGTACTAATGACTTTGACTATTTTTCATGAATCTTCATTAGCAGCACTAACCATCACTAGCAGTATCAAGTTGAACCAGCAGTACTAACTTGTAGAATTCCATAAATCCTAACACCGAGACTTCATGACTATTACCTTGTTGGGTTTATTCTAGTAATATATCCATCTCAGTCGGCACTCTTCCTGATTCTCACTTTATCTCCTTTTGTATCAAACCTAAAGAATTCTACACTACAAGTTTGGAATAATGCTATGAGGGTTAATCATCAAAATTTCTCTAATACTAGACGGGATTTTACTCCAACAACAGTTTTAACCAAGTCTGGCATAGTACCAATTAGTGCTGCTCGGCAAAGCTCTTCAAGAGCAGCAACACCAGCTAGTGCTGCCAGGCCTATTAATACTGCTGCATCTAAACCCTTTGTGAATAAACATAACATCATTACAAATAAAATAATCTATTCTTATTTTGTTTGTAATGATGTTATGTTTATTGAGGTACAACACACATAGATTATATGAGAGGAAACCTTAACGGATCCAAGTCTATATAACCGGGCTTGGCTAGACCAACTAACCTAATACCGTCTAGTATGTATACAACATATATGTAATTTGTGACTGCAAGGATCTCAATAAAAAGTTGTTGAACGCTAGTGTTTATCGTTTGATCGTATGATTTTGTAATGACATAATGCTTCACAACTATATGTGAATAATAATGACCACAAAGTACGTTTTTGAATCGATTTAAATATCAAAATTTTGTATTTACGTGTGTACTGTTGTTGTGAACTCAAAGTATGTACGTACCTGATCACTTATCAAGCCAAAAACTACACCGCTAAACGTATGCAGTGCCAGGCCAACGAGATACGTGACCGCCCAAAGCCTCGAAGTTTAAAGGCACAAACTTATTCACACAAACCTACATGCTTAAGTAATATGAACGAATGCACATGTTACGCCCTTGGTTTAAGATAAGTGTCATAGTTTATTATGTCATATGATTATCTTTATTTTAAAAGTAATTGTTTGAGTCGTATTAGGAAAGTGTCAAAAGTCAATGTTTATCTTGTAGTCAGCTTGTTATACAAACATGTCTTTTTTTCTGTAAAATCATCTATTTTTTAATCATCATAGTTTTTTTAACCCTAAATCGAAAGCCCTCTCAACGAGGACTCTCAATGAAATCACTAATTGATACAACCCGGTTTGGGTTGTATTGATAGTAGCACCACTTCAAGCGTGTGCAAGCTCCTTAAGAAGATAGAGAGAAGACCTAGAGATATTTAGATCTTCTAACTTGAATAATTTCATTCATCAAGGATTCGCTATATATACCGAATAAAAGACATGGCTTGTACAAGATAAACATTGACTTTTGACACTTTTTGAATACGACTCAAACATTGACTTTTAAAATAAAGATAATCATATGACATAATAAACTATGGCGTAATACGTTGGCTTCATTTAGCATGAAAAACATCCCTAGCAGTGGAGAAAAAAAAGAGAAGCCAAATGAGATTTTGTTTGGCACAGAAAAAAATGTTGCATTTGTGTTTGGATTTCATTTTAGCTCTGATTCGTTGGTTTGACAAAAGATAAGGATTATAAAATTTTGTTTGTGTTAATGGGTGAGAAGGTGATAAAAAATAGACTCTTGTGTTACATTCGTATTGTATGAAGGAAAGAAATGAGTGAAGTGTGTACGCTTGATACTATTATAACAAGGTTTTGATCACATGTTGTACCATTTCCAGTTTTGGGCTGAATGTTTGGAAGTTGGAACAAAAGTGTTGGCCATATTTGATTTAGTTTGGCGTTGGTTGAACGAAAGATTAAAAGGGCCATGAAATTTTATTTGAATCATGGTTGTTAAGATTCTGATCATGATCTAGTATCTTACGATTTTATGATACTGCAAAGAAAAAAATACGGATCTTAAATAGGATCTTTGCAAACCTAAGATCTTATAGGATATCGATCTTAACAATAGGATCTTAAGATCTAATCCAATCTGATCTTACTTTTCTCCGACCACAAACTAAAAAAAACTACAAATTTATGGATTCGGTTATGTACAATTCAAAAAACAACATGTTAATCTTCGTATAAATATTTCATAATCATAATTTGTGACAACATTTCTATGAAATATTAACATAATTTTGTGTTTATGATATATAATAATTCGTAGATTTGTAAATATTACACAAACTATAAAGAAAATAACATTATTGTATGATCAAAAAACGATCCTAAGTAAGAGCCTGATTGAAAACCTTGATTTGAATTGTTGATGTATTGTTTTTTATTATCAAATGAAATTGTAATTTACTATTTAATGAAATGAAAATGAAAAAGAAAATGGTGATTGTGGTCTCCCTGTAACACTAGGTTGGTCATAAAGAAAGTTCTAAAGATACAAAACTGGGTTGACGCTAATATGATAGTCATGATCGCGATCCTATGTGATCACCATTAGGCTACCCGTTATGGTGACCAACTTAGGTTGAAAAACACCACCCACATCAAGTTTCCTTTTCTACAACAATTTCTTGACCGATTAATCATAATGATGGAGACCGAGGACATCACATATACCTTAGCTAAACGTAAATATACCCTAAAAAAATCAATTAAATAAACGCTCACACTCAAACATACTCAAGGTATTTGGTCCTATCTAAAAGGCTCGGTATAATGGCTCACATCGGCGTCATTCCCATGTGGCACCCTCTTTAGCGTCGCCAAACTCACGCGACCACACCCCACCCTATTCACGCCCTTTCTCAAGCTAAAAATTTGACTCATCGTAAAAATGAAAGAAGACAAAAAACAATGGTGTTTTTTCTTCTTCAAATATGTGTGAAAACGAGTATATCGGCCTGCGCTCCGCTGCGAGGCGATCATAAATCAGTGTTGTCGTAGCACATGCGAAGTCGTAACATTTTGAAACATAAAGTTCAATACATAATTGTGTCCATCGATCCAAAAATGACAAAAAGATACATAGGCATACGCTACTGTTTAGTTCTTGCTGAAACTGGGAGCACCCGCGGCTACATCTTGTGGATTTGACTTTTAAAGGTGATCAAAAGAAAAACTTATTGCAACAAAGAATTGCACCTGCCAAATAAACAACAATAAATCTGAGCAACCAAGTGTCTATCCGTGATTTATATAGTCTTACTGAAAGGTGCATTTCATTGGTATAAACTGATAATATTTTATGATACCAGCTTACGAATAAGTAAAAAAAACCAAACAACTCCTATAAGCAGTTTTGATAGTCAACTCCAAAGAGAAACTTTAAAGTGGTTATCTAATAAGAAATCATATACGATGCATATAAGCAATCTCAAATAGCCCCTTAATGTTTTATTTTAAATTACAATCCAAAGCAACCACTATAAGAGGTTATTCAAATAAATAATCCCAAGCAACCCCTTAGAAGCAGTTTGAATAATAAAATTTACACAGTGGATAGACGTAGTTTTTAATAACTAATCCCAAACCACATGAGCAGAAGGTTGAATTCCTCTTTCTTTAAAAGGAATAACACCGAGACAATCATCGTTTTTAAACTCATTCCAGATACATCATTAGTTTTTAAACTAATCCCAAAAACGTCAATTTGAAACATCAATTTGTTTTCTTACTCATCCTAAATACATCCATACATAACAATAAACAAAAAAATGTAAGTTGTTTGTAACTTCTTGTGGTTGTTACATATTGGTCCATCATGACTTGGTAAAGAAAGTTGAAGTAGTACAGTGGTTGACCCAAAAAATGTTTTGGAGAAAAGGAAAAGCAATTATCATTTGTTAAAGTCGTTTGCAGAAAGAACACAACCGACAATTAAAGATGTTAGTCAAGTATAAAGCAATTTTAAACTTGCACTACTGATATATACTAAATTCACAATATGTATGTTGACATACATATAACTTGTTTGCTATCTAATGTAATCCTTTTAAATTCACTCAAGAACATTACAATAAGGGGTTAATGGACAATTATATCTTGCCGTTGGATATCACTGCTGTTAATGAAATGGATTCTTTGACCCGTTAAAATATAAAAGTTACGTACCTCAAATTCAAGGCTAAGATTATGTGACTCTGCAATGGCCTTTAACCGTTGCGACCATGGCCCCATTCGAGGATTTAAAGCTGCAGCCCATCTTGGTTTACCACCTAGCAACAGAAAACAATGCATAAAACCAAATCCAAGAACTTACAGATTTAGACCAAAAGATATGGTTCACAATTAAAATAGTTGAGTTGATTACTTACCTCGGCCTCATAAGTTATCACTGTTTTATCCATAGCTCTAGCATAAAACTCCTCTTACCAATCTGGTTGTGGAGGGTGAACCCTGTTCACCACAACCTTCATAATGCATCTAATCATATTTTTAGTGATCATTGACCTTTGCAATTCTGGATTCCTGTTTCAGTGCTACCATAATATCATAAGAATTTCCACTGCATCACAAAAACATTATGAGAAATCAGTCAGTGTGCAAGAACTCGCAAGGAAATTAAGAGAAGCTACTGATACCTGGAAGTCACTGGAAATCCGTAAAAATCATAGAGCAGCCATCATCGTTAGAAAGACATAGGAAAACAAACATTAGAGTGTCAAAGAATTTATTCAAATACAAAGTTGAGATCTGTTTATAAGTAATATACTAATAGTTTGCCCTGTTGCATTTATTGTCAACATTAGCTATGAATTCAAAGTCGGTTTATTAAGGGGGGGTTTGGATTTGCGTTCTGAAACTGTTTGATATTGAGGCTTGAGGTTGAAATAAATGAGTTTTACTGACTGAATCAACAAAGTATGCTTCTAAGTATTTACAGTGAAATAACTAAGTTCATATTAACTGCAAGAAAAGTAAATAAAAATTACCTATTTACTCATTCGCTTTATTAATTTGTGAGTTTAAATACTGGGAAGAGAGAAGATACTCATACCATTTGTGACCCTCAGTAAGGCGCAAATCTGAACCTAAAACTCTGCAGGACGCGTGCAAGTGTTCTGTATCTGACCTTCGTGAACCTGTGGCCTGATATTTTGGCGACTGGTTTCAATCTGCGAGTGTGGGACGCCTAAGTTCAACTAAGACTGAATTAGAAGAGAAATGGCAAGCGAGTAGCCACGTTAAGACTTGTGTTCGTAAACCAAGCCAAACATAACTTCCAAATTCAGTGTTATTTTACAATATGTATGCCACGGATGGAAGCCTACCAAGCTTGCAACACCGTGATACAAACCATCTCAGCCTTACTCGAATCCACTTTAACACGTGTGTAACACCCCTTGTCTATTTCAGCATCCGCACATACCCATTCCCACCCCCAATTCAGCCCCTAAATGGACCCATGTCAGCCACCGTTTCAGCATCTATTTCAGCCCTCACTTTAGCTCCCACTTCAGCCCCTAAACGCACCCATTTCAACCCTCGTTTCAGCGTCCAAACATACCCATTTCCGCCCCCACTTTAGGACCCAAACCCACCCAATCCAGCCCCTATTTCATCACCCAAACACATCCATTTCAAAAGCTTGTATCAGACTTATAGAATTCATGCTCTTGCTTGAATGAATCTTTCGCCATTTTTGTTTCAAGAACTAAAAAAACAATAAAGGAATTAGTCACTGTAAACATCAAGACTTATTTTCTCTCCTTTTCACAAAACATCAACATGGCTTATCATGTTCAAGTTCAACTTTAAATACTTTAATTTTTTTCATTGCATCCCGTTACACTTTACTTGCATCATGACAAGCATCTATTTATGTAATTCTTCATGACAAGCATCTAGTTTACTATATATGCTCACCTAGAAAACTCAGTTTTTATAGGGTCTAGTTTATTTTTGTTTGCTTATGTTAGACTTTTTTTGCAGTAGCAAAATGTAAAATTCTATCAAGTTTTTACTTTTCGTAAGAGAGATCAAAATGCTAAACGTAATGCGGACGCCATAATTTAACACTAAATTAGTCCTTACCTTCTAAAGTAGGCGCCTGTCGTGCATTACTCGTGCAGACTATGAAATAAAACAGGTGGCGTTGCTTAGTGTTTTCACTTACCAAATGTATAGCTTTAGGGTGTTATAGTCCCTATCTTCCATACCTGTTTATTTTTTTAGGGAATCGTATGCCGGAAAAATAAAGAGCAAGAGTAATGTACAACAATATCCTAAAAAAATGTGTCAAAGGTGTGAAGCTAGCTCAAGATAAACTGTTTAACATGCTAGTGTGCTTATTCTTTGCCCTCAAGATAAATTGTTTAACATGCTAATGTGCTTATTCTTTGCTTGCCCGTAATTTGACAGATGCTGATGGTAACTACTTTATGAAATCAGATGTAAAACTAAGAACAGATCCCTTCTTATCCTCCTTTCGATAATAACTACCACATCACTATCATAATTATCAAGAACAATGTCGTATGACAAATATATTTTTCCAAAACAGATTTTATATGTCCTACAGTTTTACTAATTGAATTTTATTTACGGGAAAGGCAGTTCTTACAATGGTTGCAAAAGGGCCGAGTTTTGTATGAGCCAGGCCGGTTGTATTATTTTTATAAATAATTAGTGAGTTTATTTAAAGAAAGAATAAAATAGTTGAATAAAATGATTTAGGAATAGGATAAATACACAAATCTTATCAGTGGTATATGTGTCCACACCGACAGCACATATAGGGGAAGAGATAATGTTAGAGATTTGGGGTGTGTGCGATTATGTGATAATCCTGGATAACTTGCTTATATCGTGTAATGATATTTCGGTATCCGTATAAAGTATTTTGACCATTATCAATGCTGGGTTGCACGAAATCTCTATCGAGATAATATAAGGAGTATAGCAATTTGTGTTCTAGGCATAAGAATCACAAATCAAGAAGATTAGAGGAATTGTATGTGTATTTTCGTTCTACTGTTCCGAGAGCAATATATCTGATCTTATATAAGATATTAAGACAGTTTTAGTTAGTTTTGGGTGGTTAAAATCAGTTAAAACCAAACTATTTTTAACCAACATGAAAGACATTACGGCGTAACTAAAATGGTTATGGCGTAATCTCTGCCCTTCATGTGTTTACGGCGTAACAACATATGTTACGGCGTAACACTTACAAAACCTGTCTTAGTACATTTCATATTAGCTCAACGAGCGTGAACTCCACACTTCCCTAACTCGTATCCGAGCCGAACATGAAATCTCATTGATCTCTAGTAAATGTCCATTACCTAAATGGCCGTCGATGACACTAAAATCACCAACAAATCCCCCCCATTTTAGTGTAATCCTTGATTTACTAAAACATATATAAAGATATATGCTATTATGTTATAGCAAACATAACAAAATAAAATCTTAAGAACAATATAGAAAGAATTATAAAGAATATATGCTATTATGTTATAGCAAACTAACGAGAACAAACAGAATGCAGTAAATGAAAATGGTTCATGGATTGAATTGTCATCTGAGTCATGTCATACACATTTAAATATTTGATAATCGAGTGTAGTAACGATTGTAAACGTCCATCCATTTGAATACCTAAAGATACTATACACATTGCATTGTCTACAACACTCTAAAGTTGGTTGATAACACTTTACACAGCCATGTGTCACTAATCCATTGAGTGAACACATAGATAAAGCTAAGTCCAAGCTTCTTGACTTCGCCCGGCGCGCTTAAACCTCATGTGTCACATAGGTGGTCCCTTTAGTCTTCCCATGCAGAGAGCACTTTTTTAAATAAAGAACCAGTAAGAGGTAAACTTACAAACCTAACATCATTCTTGCAGTGTCTGTTAACACATACCTAAGGAGAGATAAAACGTGTGCTCCAATGCTCTAACTTTGAGGCTGATTCCACATTGAATTCAGGTCCTAACGTACTTATTAGAGGGAAGGGATCTTATTAGGTAGTACGATTTAGATGGATCCTGTGAGATCTGCAATCTCTAACATTAACTTAATCACTAAGTCCCTAGTAAACCTATCATCAAGTGGTTAGCTAAATTACGTTGAATTTTACAAATCTCAATAGTGATACACCCATTTCATGATTAACTTCCTAATCATACTTGTCTAATAACTAAGTGAGTCGATTACCATTAGTACAAGCTGATATAGGCCTTATCCATTGTAAGAACGCACGAATAACATGGACTCTTGATATTGAGCTATTAGTTTGGCAATTGCGCGCGAATGCAGCATGTCATCAGTTTCTTAGCCATTCTGCGTCCATACCGGTAGCAGCGTAATGCTACAAACTCGGAATTCCTCATAGTGAACTTGTGTTGCATGTTTGCTCCTAGTGGACTTCTTAGAAACGCTCCACAGTTGAAAATGGGAATCCTCCCACCAAGTGAGGAAAAAACCATTCTCAATCTTAGATGTTGATTTTCAAATGATTTTATCGGCTAGCGATCGTATAAACTTCTAACACCGTAAGGAGACTAATAATATATAATCAACCATAACCCTTAGTACCTTTAAGTGCTTAAACACCCTTGTTATTGCTTTCCAATGCTGTCTACTAGGATTACTAGTAAACCTAGTCAATCTACCAACATCATAAGCAATATCAGGTCGAGTACTTGTCATATCATACATCAAGCAGCCAATAACTCCTTAGTATTCAAACTGTTCCACATGTTTCCCTGTATTTGGCTTAAGCTTTTCTACCAGATCCATAGGAGTATTCATCAGAAAATAATCTTCATGATTAAACTTCTTGATTATTTTCTTAATATAATGTGATTGTGTTATAACAATCCCTCTATTTTCACATTTAATCTTTATACCAAGAATAACGTCCGCTTCTCCCATATCTTTCATTGAGAATTTTGATGACAAAAATTTCTTAGTTTTATCAACTTGATTTTGGTCAGTTCCGAAAATCAACATGTCATCAACATATAAGCAAATTATGACAACTTTACCGGAGCTATCAAATTTTCTATATACACAGTTGTCGGATTGGTTTAAGTAAAAACTACTTGACAACATAACCTCATCAAACTTTTGATGCCACTATTTAGGTGCTTGTTTTAGCCCATACAATGACTTAACCAGCTTATACACCTTATGCTCATTACCTGGCATAACAAATCCTTCTGGTTACTTCATATACACTTCTTCATCCAAATCACCATTCAAGAATGTTGTTTTGACATCCATTTGATGGATCACTAGATTGTGAATAGCAGCTAAGGCTAACAACAATCTAATAGTAGTGATACAAGCAACTGGTGCATAGGTATCGAAGTAATCAATCCCTTCCTTTTGTCTAAAGCCATAGATTACCAATCGAGCTTTGAACTTGTCAATTGTTCCATCGACTATCATCTTCCTTTTTGAAGATCCATTTGCAACCAAAAGGTTTGCAACCAGAGGGTAAGTCAGATAAGACCCAAGTATTATTTTCATAATAGAACCAATCTCATCATCAATTGCTTCTTTCCAAAGAGCAACATCCCGAGATTGCATAGCTTCATTATAGGTTCTAGGATCCTCCTCTATGCTAAAGCAGTAAGAGTATTATGATCCAACTTGATCAGTTGATCCCTCAACTAAATATAGCTAAAAATCAAAACCATATGATTTAGCTTTCCGAACTCTTTTACCTTTTCAAGGCTCAGGAATCTCACTTGGCACATCATCAGTGTGATCATCCAATTGAGATTCTTGCACATTTGGTATAATATCCTTTGGTCTAGGTATTTAAGAGAAATGATTCTCATCAAATATTGCATCTCTTGATTTTGTAATTGAGTTAATAGAAACAGAATCATTAGGTTCAATAACATAAAACCTATATGCCTTGGAATGCTGAGCATGTCTAACAAAGATGCAATCAATACCCTTTTCACCCAAAGTTTTCCTTTTCGGATCAGGTAGCCTAACAACGGCTCTACAAGCCCAAACTCGCAAATATGTCAAGTTAGGTCATTTCTATACCAAAGTTCATATGAGTTAGTCTTGTTCCTTTTATTCGGAACCCTATTGAATAAATAACAAGCCGTTAACAAGGCTTCTCCCTAGAACCCCTCACTCAAACCTGGGTAAGATAACATGAAATTAACCATTTCTATTTTAATATAAAATATCATATTTATTTTGTCACCGTATGATTCATTAACCTTGAACCCACTAGACAAAAGCCTTAGACCATAAATGCCCTTATTTCAAAGAGAAATACAATTATATACATTTTGTTACCCCGTAAACTCATTCTGAGTATGAAACTAATTTTGTTTCTTGGTCCAAATAACACCGATTAAGAGAAAACTTGTCTTACTTATACCATCGGTAGATCATGAGGAAAATAAAGACAGCCAATAAAGCATGTCTTTTATTCAAATCACATTATGTGATGTACTTTTAGCATCTAACAAGAGTGACCATGAATTTTAACCAATTCACTCACTTAAATATATGATATATTTCTTTGTGTTAACACTTGTATCATGTGGAACTATCATTCACACAAGTTTAGTTCTCTTCAGAGAACACCGCCTCCAAAATTACTACACCAAGTAATGGTTTCCCATGGTTATATATCATTACCATAATAATTGGAGTACATGTAACTAAGCAAATAGTTATCAAACTCGAACCACAAGTGTATGATTATTTGAAACAAATAATACCAACTGTCAGTGTGTTACGGCGTAACCACAAGGTGTTACGGCGTAATCTTGTAATCAGTTTCCTGGTTACGGCGTAAATCAAATGGTTACAGCGAAAGAGAAGATCAAATTCTTTGAATATAATATTCACACATGTTACGGCGTAAACACTACGTAAAGGTTATAGCGTAACAAATACTAAATGATCTTTTAAACATCACCCAATGAGTTTAGGGCGTAAACCCACTCATTGGTTACGGCGTAACCAATTCCCAAATGATTTTCGCCATTAACAGTTAAACTCATGTCAATGATTCAAAATCCGAATATACATGATGCCACAAAACAACCATAAACGACTTTTCATGGTTAAAATATAACACTGTTATTAACCATAATATATGTATTTGTTGGTAATTCAATAACATATATTACATACACATGCAATTCTTCCATGTCGTTACATTACATGCATGTTAAACATGTTAACATAAGTTTCATATAAATCCAGAAACAAACATGGCCTTACTTTGAATTTTAATAAGAACATGATATTCATTCTCGTACATAACTAATTTAATCAAGTTATACCATATATTAGTCATATGAACATAAGTACCCAACAAACTAACATTACATAGAATTTCTATACACTCATGATTCCTTGATTGACTAATATGAGATTATTACACTCATGTTCCATAAGAAAATCTAATTAATGAACACAGTAAGTAGATCCAATTAGATTTATAATTCTTTTAACATACATGATCAATTTAATACGTATGGTCCTAAAATTCCATTCACATACAATGAGTTTTAGATTTAAGATTCATTTAAATCATAACCTTTCAATTTAGACCCATAATTTAGTCATGTAAATTTACCATATATTTAATAGTCTAACTTAGTGTCCTGCATTGATCATGTGGTTTATATATACTTACATAAATCACATATCAACAAAGATGAATAATACTTACTTACTTGTAAGTTATGAGTGAATCAAGTCCTTTTCCATAGTTTGCATATCCTACCGTTATACTTCTTATTACATGTAAACATTGTACCATTTGAATCACCCAATGTCATGTCTTTTTTGATTTACATACCAATCCCAAGATCTTTATATCCGCTTCAAATAATCTGTTCTTCATCTCTTTTAATAACACTTTCATAAATTTCATCCATGATCATCATAAACCAAAATACTTTATACGTTTGTTAGAGATTTAGGGTTTGTGCAATTATGTGATAATCCTGGATAACTCGCTTATATTGTGTAATGATATTCCACTATCCGTATAAAGTATTTCGACCCTTGCTTGGGTTGCACGAAATCTCTATCTGGATAATATAAGGAGTATAGCAATTTGTGTTCTAGGCATAAGAATCACAAATCAAGAAGATTAGAGGAATTGTATGTGTATTTTCGTTCTACTGTTCTGAGAGCAATATATCTGATCTTATATAAGATATTAAGACAGTTTAGTTGGTTTTGGGTGGTTTAAAAGCATGTTAAAAACCTAAAAAATATTTGTTAACCCAACATGAATGACATTACGGGCGGTAAATAAATTTACGGCGTAATCTCTGCCCTTCATACGTTTACGGCGTAACAACATATGTTACGGCGTAACACTTACAAAACCTGTCTTAGTACATTTCATATTAGCTCAACGAGCGTGAACTCCACACTTCCCTAACTCATATCTGAGCCAAACATGAAATCTTATTGATCTCTAGTAAATCTCCATTACCTAAATGGCCGTCGATGACACTAAAATCACCAACAGAGAAGAGGATGCAACAAAAATAGTATCTTACCTCATCATCACCGTACACTTTACGCAATTTTTCAATCGCCTCTTGATTGTCTGTTAGATCTTCCCATTTGGATATGGGAATCAATAAAATTGATCTACAAAACTCATTATATCTTGCTACATTACTCTCCCTATCCCTATAATCTGTATCATCATATATTCATATGTAAATTAATACTAAAATCGACAATCATATCCACAGGATATTAAGTTTAGTAAAAGATAAATGATACTTACTATCTAGTGATGCTAAGTCTACATGATCAGGACGATCTGTGCCATCAACGTTCTGATGCATAATGTTCCTGAGCCACATTGGATAGTTTTATAGCTCAAGTGCCCCACATTGATTGACTGTGCCTTGTACATTAGTACTGTTAATCCTTTCTGATAATTCTTATCTCCTTCTTACCATTAATTTATCATGGTCTTACCCTGTAATTTTATATTTTTTCTTTTTTAAACTTGTAACACAGAATATATTATGCATCATATATCTTGTGCGATTTCAAAATGCTCTTACTACTTTAATAACTAAAACAAAATAACTCCTAGAGATAAGCATGTGTGTTCTGCCTATTAAAACAGCTTAACTTTCACTAAAAACTGCATTGCTGGTTGTATTACAGCTGATTATATGCCAGTATGCCACATACATTCGCAACCGATCTCCGCAACATCCAATTCAGAAAATATCTTAACCATATAGATTCAAATACACTAAATGTATAAAGCTGCTTTTCTCACACTATTACTTACTCATAATAAACATAAAAAAGGCTTTGTCATATATAGTAATATAAAGTACCAAAAAATCTAAACACTTGCAACATTTCTATTGTTTTGATTTTGATAACAATATAAAATTCCACATAAACCCATTCAACCAACAAAACTTATCTACATCTTTCTAAAGAACCCCTTGAATACAATAACAAAACCCACCAATTAATTGATTACCAATAATTTTCATCGTAGATGAAGAGCTGAGACACCTGAAGATTTTTGCCTAAATTACTCTTTTTAACCACACATCCGGTGGTTTCGATGAGGAAGATTTTGATGAATCACAAATTCTAGAACTGAGATATGAATGCATTTGTGGGATGAGATGATTTGGAGAAGACATGTATAGGTGGATGCATTCGGTGGGAGGGAGAAGGAGAGGTGGAAAAATTATGTGCTAACACCTGTATAGGTGGGAGAAAGAGAAGAAGTGGAGCAGGCGGGTCGCATTAAATGCTTGGATCGGGCATGAATCGAGCGGGTTGTATTAAGTGCTAGAACTCAGCAATCCTGGGGTTTGTAAGGTTTTATAATGGTGTTTTCCAATGAACAAGATTAGAGCACCATGCATTTTATTTTAATGTATTTTATTATTATTTTTTATTTTAAACCTTTGAAAATGTTATTTTTAGTTTTTGCCTCTAAATTTTAAAAAATTTATATAGTTAGTAAAAAGATTGCAAAGTTAACCAAAAGTTAAATATAACACTTTTAAAGTATTTTTATTTGAAAATTGAAAAGTGAGTTGGTTTGAAAAAATGAAAAATAAAATAAAATGATGGGTCGCAAAAAAAGGAAGATGCCTTGAGCCCATAGTGAGTAGATGTTTTGGTGTGTGAATGTAAAATATAAAATGCTGAGGTGGCGATTTAACTTGAGCCACCACACTTGGTGCTCTTATAACCGACTTCTCCCAAATATATCTTATAGGACACATTAAACTAATGGTTTGCGTAATAGGGAGGACGCGTCCTCCTTTAGCTCGACCGAGATGGATGACCTATGCACTACAACCCGCCTTATGTCTATCTTAATTGTGAATAGGAAAGTGAAATGAGTTACTTTTCTATTCACAATTATACCTGTTTTTTACCTTTGATCAAGTTACAAAGCCTTAGAGCATCTACGATGTATCACTCTTTCATTTCTTCAAAAACCTTTTGGTGCAATGAAAAAAAACTTTTACAAATTTTTTGGTCCAAATCATTTTAAACACCATACCACCCAATGTTTTACACATCTTTCTTCTTTCCATCATCACACACAACTACACGCCTGCACCCTCATTTATTTGACTATTTGACTCGCTTTCAATTCTTCCACCAACCATCTCTTACACTTTTGACCAATATTCAACATACAACATTGATTTTCACCCTAAAAGACACAATCTAGTTCCAACAATAAACACACCCCCAAACGCCACAACCACAATAACAGATTATGCTAGTGAACGGTTTCATCATGTATATCTATGTGAGCTGTTATTATAATTCTCTAAATCTTTTGTCGGTTTTTTTAAAAATAATTCGTACACTTTTGTCGGTTTTTTAAATAAATAAATGTTTATATAAACATTATTTAGGCGGTTATTTATTTATTTCTACTATTTGTAAGTTTTTTATATAGGGCACTTGAAGTTATTTTTAAGCTCAGCAGATCTAAAGCTTTCAGAAGCTTCTAGAAGGACGTTATTATTTAGTTATGAAGAATATGAAGAAGACAGTTATGGTTTCGATTATGTTACTAATGATGATGATGATGATTTCAATCATTGCGTTAATCACAGGTGTGTTTTTTGTTTATTTGTTTAACAACTCAATTTTTTTATAAAAAAATAAAAATAAGAAAAAATTACATGTTTCGTCCCTGTGGTTTATCCAGAAATCATGTTTCATCCCTATTTGATTTTAATTACACTGATGGTCCTTAAATTTTGTTAGGATTCAAGAAAAGACTCGGTCACTTCCCAAAATAGAATATTGTAGCTCGTAGTTAAACGTTTAGTTACGTGAAAGCTAACCGGGCCAAGGCTAAGGAACAAAGGCTTAAAGCCGGCCTATCTAGGAGTATATAAACCCTATGTCAAGGAGAGGGTGTTGGTCATTTGTAACATACACTTTCATTATCAAGTTTTCCTTTTTGTCTCTTACATTGTCCAACCGTCCTCTCTCTTCCTTTTTTCTTCATTTAGTCATTTTTTACTTAGTTGTGGTATACAACATTTGGTATCAGTCTCCATGGCGTGATTGCTTGAGGTTGTGTGCGTTTGTTTGATCAAAACCCAAGTTTTTTTGTAGAAAAAATAGTAGTTCGTACATTCTTTTTAGAAACAAAATTTTTGTGTTTAAAAACATTAAAATTTGTGTTTTTAAGATAGTTCTAGCTTAGAGATAGTTAGTTGTACAAGTGGTTTGGATCAAAAACGTCAAAAAGTGGGTTTTTAAGTTATTTAAAAAGTTATTTTTCCAGAAAAATATGAATCCTGTGTAATGTATATGAATCCTAGAAAATGTGTATGAATCCTGCGAAATGTGTATGAATCCCGCGATTTGTGTAGTCTGCGAAATGTGTAGTCTGCGATTTGTGTAGTCTGCGGTTTGTGTAATACAGGTTTTGTGCACTCTGCGATTCATGACACAATTAGGAAACAAAACTTTGCCTAAATTTTATGTAGTCTGCGAAATGTGTAGTCTGCGATTTGTGTAATACAGGTTTTATGCACTCTGCGATTTGTGACAAAATTAGGAAACAAAACTCTTCCTAAATTTTGTGCACTCTGCGATTTGTGTAGTCTGCGAATTATGCACTATACGATTTTTGTACTTCCTGCGATTTGTGCAATCTTGCGATTTGTGACAATTCAGAAACAATTTATTTTTCACGGTTTATCTTGCATTAGTAAAATCCCGTGAACTATTCATCTAGTTTCCCGATTTAATCAAGATTAGTAAAATCCCGTGAAGAAACAAAGGACTTAATCACTTATAACAACATCACTTTAATATAATTCTCATCAATCAGTGAATCGATCATATAATTCACAATTTAAGCAGTTCAAAATGACGTTATCATTAGCTGAAAATGTTATTGTTGTCG
The DNA here is from genome assembly GCA_026074375.1 of Tanacetum coccineum. Lineage (NCBI taxonomy): Eukaryota > Viridiplantae > Streptophyta > Magnoliopsida > Asterales > Asteraceae > Tanacetum > Tanacetum coccineum. The sequence goes on from BQNB010034205.1 coordinate 33,582, forward strand.
GTGCCGATAATCGTCCTCCTATGTTGGAGAAGACCAACTACAATTCATAGGCCAATCGTATGCTGTTGTATATTAAAGGCAAGGAAGATGGTGACTTACTTGTTGATTTAGTTCTCAATGGACCTTTCCAGCTCAGAACCATTGAAGTACCAGGAATTGCAAATACTCCAGCAACGATTAGAAAAAGGACACATGTTGATCTTACTGACGAAGAAAAACTTCGTGCATCTGTTGATATCAAGGCAACAAATATTGTTCTTTAAGGTCTACCTCAAGACATCTACAACTTGGTTAACCACAATGATCAAGCAAAGCAAATCTAGGATAGAGTCAAACTTCTCATTCAAGGTTCAGAGTTATCTAAGCATGAACGTGAGTCTCAGTTATATGATGACTTTGATATGTTCACCTCACAACTTGGAGAGACAATTCATTTGTATTACATAAGGTTTTCTCAATTGATCAATGATATGCACACGATTGGAATGAAAATGTAAACACTTCAAGTCAACATAAAGTTTGTTAACCATCTTCTACCGGAATGGGGTAAATTTGTCACGGATGTTAAATTACTCAAAGATATGCATGCTACGAACTTTGATCACTTGGATGCTCACCTTTGACAATATGAAGCTCATGCAAATGAAGTACGATTGAATAGGCAACGTTACTCAGATCCAATTGCATTAGTTACCAACTCTTCATCATGCTTGAATCTAACTCAGTACTATCCACAGATGACAAGTGCTACTCAACAATACTATTCCCCTCCTGCTTTACAACAATCACAGAGGGTCATATGATGTTACCATAGTTTAACCATCATAATATCAACCACAAGTTTCAACTCACATACCAGTGCATGTGCACCAATCGTATCAAGCACCAGCATTGCAACAATCGTACCAAGCACCAACCGTGCAGCAATTGTATCAAGCACCAACATTGAAATGATCATATCAACAACCGACTACTCAACAAACCTTTCACACACCTGATGTTCATCAACCTTTACCATAATCATTTCCACAATTGGATTCCAGACTTGTTGTTCTATCATTCAACCCTACTAATGATCCCATAGAAAGCTTAAACAAAGCTATGGCATTCATAAGCACAACATTTGCTTCTCGTCTTCCCCAAACAAACAATCAACTGAGAATCTCGTCTAATCCAAGAAACTAAGCAACCATTCAAGATGGGAGGGTCATAGTTTAGGTTGTTCAGGGGAGACAAACTCAAGGGTATGCTAACAATGGAGCAAGGAACACTACTATCGCCAGAGGAACCACTGGGATTGCAGCTAGTAGTCAAGGAAGGGTGGTTAAGTGCTACAATTATCAAGAGGAAGGTCACTATGCTCGACAATGCACAAAACCTAAAAGGCCCAAAAACTCAGCATGCTTTAAGGAAAAGTTAATGTAGACTGAATCTTTAGAATCAGGATCTTATTTGGATCCAGAACAGTTAGCCTTCTTAGCAAACAATGGGGATACATTCATGCTAGTTCAAGCATCTCAGGAAATTCCAACTCTAACAGCTTTTCAGACAGATGATCTTGATGCTTTTGATTCTGATTGTGATGATGCACCCCTAGCTAAGGCAGTTCTGATGGCCAATTTGTCATCCTATGATTCACATGTTCTATCTGAGGTAAAAAATCATCACACAAATATTGAAACTGATATGAGTTATCAACATGTGCATGAGGTTCAGTGTTCTAAACAACTATTTTTTAATAATGACACCGATATTGACATAACAAATGATAATAATATCATTTCGTATCAACAATATTTACAAGAAACTGAAACTCTGGTTGTTCAAAACACTAGCTCTAATGCACAACAAGATGAACTCTTAATGTCTGTCATAGATGAGATGCAAAGTCAAGTTGCTAAATGCAATAAGGTGCAGCAGGAAAATAAGATAGTTAATAAAACTTTAACTGCTGAGCTTGAGAGATATAAAGAGCAAGTTAAAATCTATGAACAACGACAATCATTTGAATGAAATGACAAAGAGAAGTATATTGATGGTCAATTAAGACAGGTTATTGTTGATAGAAATGCAAAAGTTGCAGATTTTAAAAAACAGATACACTCATTAAAACTACAACTCAATGCAACCGTTGAAAGTCATAAGACTTTATCAACAACGGTTGAGACTTTGAAAGAAGCGTCTAAACAAAAAGAAGATAAACATCTTGATGAAATCATTGATTTACAAAAATAAAAGAAAGCTTTAGACAATGTGGTTTACAAAATGGGTCAGTCAACGCAAACAATGCATATGTTAACAAAACCTCAAGTTTTTTATGATAAAAGTCACAAAACGGCACTTTACTATCAGAATCCTTTTTATCTTGCTCAAGCTCGTAGAAAAGTACCTACTTTATATGATGGTCACACAATTGTTAAGAAACATGATGCTTTAAGTGTTACTGATACTAAGGAAACCTTAAAATTAGCTGAAGAGAGTAGGTTAAAAATGCTTGCGAAACAAAATGATGAAACTGTGAAAGAAAAGAAAGTTAATATTTCCCCTGTTGACTATGTGTCGTTAAATAAACTATCTGAGCATTTTGTGCCCCAAAAACAACTGTCTGCCAAACAGACATTTTGGTTACCAATTTTACACCCGGTTTCTGAAAAACAACAAGTTCCATCTGGACCAGTTTTTAAGAAGGGGATTCCTCATGAACTTCCATCGATAAGTATTGTAAAAGATAGTTTTAACAAAATGAGAAATCATCTTAATAAATTTGAAGAGACTATAACTTTTCATACTAAAATAACTGGAAATAGAATAGGATCTTGGAGGTAGAAAATATTAGAGGAGCGTTTGAAAAAGATGTCAAACCTTTTGCAAAAACATTGAGAGAGTATTTTCAAATGTTTGATCAAGGTCTTCACAAAGAACTTAATGAAATGAAAGAAGTTTTCCAACAAATGGAAACTGAGGTAACCAAATGCCAAGTAGACAGAAAGTGTTTTGAGATTGAGAAAAAGGAATTAATCCTTGAAAGGGAACGTCTGCTAGAGCATATTATCTGTCAAGATGTGATGAATGTTGTAATGCATGTTGATGTTAATAATGTGTTACCCATGCCTGCTAATTCTCTTTAACATGATAAACATGCTTTGGACACTCTGAAAAAAGATAATGATCGTTTAATGAAGCTTCTTATATCTCAAGATATTGTACATACCCATGTCAACACCTTAGCTGCCATTAATGATTATAACACCATGAAAAAGAGTTACATTGATGAATACAGTAAGAATCTTGTGCTAAAAGTTGAGCTTGTTAAAAAGAATGACATGATTGAACAGGCTGTTTACAATGAACTTTCAAAACGATGTTCCTGACTTGAAAATTAGTGTATTTCTCTGGAAATTAAATTACAACAAAGCAAAGAAAGTTTTCACAAAAACAGACCATCTCTTAATCAAAAGGCTCCTGACATTCAGGAATTTTTCAACATAAATGAATGGCAAGCAAAGCTGGATACAAAAGACCTCTCAATTGCTAAACTGAGGGAACACATTGTGAATTTAAAAGGGAAAAACGTAGTTGATAGTGCTCACAATCTACAAAACTCAAATGTTGTTACTTCAAGAGTGTATAAATTAGATTTGCCACCTCTTTCCTCTCGCGTTAAGAACAATAGGGAAGCACATGTAGACTACCTAAAACACTCACAAGAACATGCTAAAATACTTCGTGAAATAGTGGAACATGCTAGAGAATTAAGGCCTTTAGATAGTGACTTAGACTATGCCTGTAAGTACATTATACGAGTTCAGGAACTGCTTGTGTATGTTAGTGCTACTTGCCCTAGTTCACAACATGAAAGTCAAAAATTAGTTGTTGTTACACCAATGAACAAAACTAGGAAAGTTAGGTTTACAGAATCTAAAAGTACATCAAAAGATAAATCACAAAAGCATGCAAACACACAGAACAAACAGACCCCTAACAATGTTATGTTACCTTCTATAGGAATAAAAAGTTCTACTGAAGCTAGCGGATCAAAGCCTAAGAGCAATGCAAGGAATGATAGGATCTCGCAACCTTCATGTAGTAACAAGAATACAAATAAAGTAGAAGCCCAACCTAGGATTGTTAAGCCTTGTTTGAAAACTAAGAATCGTGTTTCTAAATCTATACTAAATGCAAATGTTCAGCATACTATGTTAAATGCGAATTCTCATCTTGTTTGTTCTTCATGCAATGAATGTCTGTTTGATGCTATTCATGACTCGTATATTAGTGATTATATTTTTAATATGCATGCGCGTTCTAAATCTGTAAAGAGCAAAAAGAAGAAAATATGGAAATGTACAAGGAAAATCTTTAACACTGTAGGGTATAGGTGGATTCCAACTGGAAGAACTTTTACTATTAATGGAAATAAGTGCCCTTTAACTAGGATCACTCCCGATAGTAAAGTGCCTCTTAAGAAACCTGTTACAACAACAGTTGTTAAGCCTAAAACATATAGCAGTAGTGCATCAGGACCCCCCCAACCAAATAACAAATGTAGGACCGAGTAGAAAATCTAAGCATGTAACATCTCAGATTTCTAACAACTCAGAACCCATGAAACATTAGGGATCCAACATCACTACAGTTCCACATGCTTCTTATGTCCGTTTCAGGTTGTCCAAATCATCTTATGGTACCTGGATTCGGGCTGCTCCAAGCACATGACAGGACAACGCTCTCAGCTCATTAATTTTGTTAGCAAATTTCTCGGCACTGTTAGATTTGGGAATGATCAAATAGCGAAGATTATGGGTTATGGTGATTATCAGCTTGGAAATGTTACAATATCCTGTGTTTATTATGTTGAGGGATTAGGACATAATTTGTTCTCAGTTGGACAATTCTGTGACTCGGATCTTGAAGTCGCTTTTTGAAAACACACGTGTTTTGTTTGGAATTTAGACGGTGCTGATTTAATTTATGGATCCAGAGACACAAACTTGTACACCATTTCTCTTGATGACATGCTAAATACTTCTCCTATCTGTCTTCTATCGAAAGCTTCAAAGACTAAGATTTGGTTATGGCACCGCCGGTTATCTCACCTCAATTTTGGTACTTTAAATCAACTAGCTAAAGACGGTCTTGCAAGAGGCTTTCCTAAGCTTAAATATCAGAAAGATCATTTATGTTTAGCATGTGCATTAGGAAAAAGCAAGAAATCCTCTCATACTCCTAAAGCTGAATACGCCAATCTAGAGAAACTCAATCTTCTGCATATGGGTCTTTGTGGCCCGATGCATGTGGAGAGCATTAACGAAAAGAAGTACATCTTGGTGATTGTCGACGATTACTCATGATTTACTTGGGTTAAATTTCTGAGATCGAAAGATGAAGCTCCAGAAGTCATCATCAAATGCATAAAAATATTCAAGTTCGATTGAATGCCACCGTCCAGAATATTCGTACAGATAATGGAACTAAATTTGTCAATCACACCCTTCAATAATTCTATGAAAATGTCAGAATTTCTCACCAAACATCCGTGGCTCGCACTCCTCAACAGAACGGCGTTGTTGAAAGACGAAACCAAACTCTTGTAGAAGCTTCTCACACAATGTTGATATTTTCAAAATCTTCATTATTCATGTGGGCCAAAGCAATCAACACAGCTTGTTACACCCAAAATCGTTCCCTAATCCGTCGCCAGTACAACAAAACTCCATATGAGCTGATGCATGACAAAAATCCGGATCTCTCTTATCTTTATGTTTTTGGTTCTCTGTGTTATCCAACCAACGACAGTGAAGACTTGGGTAAATTAAAGGCTAAGGCTGATATTGGGATTTTTTTTGGATATGCTCCCGCAAAGAAGGCCTTCCGAATCTATAACAGGAGAACATGACAAATCATGGAAACTATTCATGTAACCTTTGATGAGCTGACCGCAATGGCTTCTGAACAATTCAGTTCAGGACCCGCACCTTAATTAATGACTCCTGGATACAATAGTTCAGGACTCGTATAAAACCCTATTCCACAACAACCGTATCAACCACCAACAAAGAATGATTGGGATATCTTGTTCCAACCAATGTTTGATGAGTTCTTCAATCCCCCATAATGTGTTGTTTCTCCTATCCCTGCAGCTGTTGCTCAAAGACTTGCTGATCCAACCGGTTCACCTTCATCAACTTCAAATGTTCAAGATGCACCATCTACAAGTTTCTCATCAACACAAGAACAAGTCAAATCTCCAACCATTTCTCTAGTTGTTGTGGAAATGAATCAAACTTCACACTTTGATGACCCGTGTCATGAAATTCTTCATGATTACTCCATTTCTTCAAGTGCTAAGGTTCAACTACAACCTGCATTATTCAAGTCTACTCCAATTCAAAATACTCTCCATCGAAACACTTCATCACAGGAATCGTCCTCCAATGTGTAGTTGTTTCAAACACCAGGTGGAATTCTTGGTAAATGGACTAAGAATCATCCACTCTCTAATGTGATTGGTAACCCTTCTCAATCAGTGTCTACACGGAAGCAACTTCAAGAAAATGCAATGTGGTGTTATTTTGATACGTTTCTATCTTCCGTTGAACTAAAAAACTTCAAAGAAGCAATGAAAGACTCGTGCTGGATTGAAGCAATGCAAGAGGAACTTCATGAGTTTGAATGATTAGAAGTGTGGGAGCTAGTGCCTAGACCTGATCGAATCATGATTATTACATTGAAGTGGCTGTACAAAGTCAAATTAGCATAAATAGGGGGTGTACTTAAGAACAAAGCAAGGTTGGTTGCTCGAGGATATCAACAAGAAGAGGGTATCGACTTCGAGGAATCTTTCGCTCCAGTGGCTAGACTAGAGGCAATCCATATTTTTCTCGCATATGCTGCTCATATGAATATGGTCGTCTACCAAATGGATGTGAAAACCACATTTCTAAATGGCATACTTCGGGAAGAAGTCTACGTCAGTCAGCCAAAAGGGTTTGTAGATCCAGATTATCCAGACCACGTGTACAAGCTTAAGAAAGCTCTCTACGGGCTAAAACAGGCGCCACGGGCTTGGTATGATCTGTTGTCGTCATTTCTACTCTCCCAAAAATTTTCCAAGGGCATAGTCAATCCACCACTGTTTATTCGGAAGGACGGTAACGACATGTTACTGGTACAAATATACGTTGATGACATTATCTTTGCTTTTACCAAGCCTGAACTGTATGACACCTTTTCTGATATAATGAGCTCTAAATTTAAGATGTCAATGATGGGAAAACTATCATTTTTCCTTGGACTACAAATTTCTCAGAGTCCCAGAGGCATCTTTTTAAACCAATATAAATACGCACTTGAATCTCTTAAAAAATACGGTATGGACACCTGCGAATTAGTGGATACTCCAATGGTGGAGCGATCCAAACTGGATGAAGATACAAAATGGATAGCCGTTGATCCTTCACGATATCGTGGAATGATTGGCACCCTGATGTATCTCACCGGCAGTCGACCAGACCTACAATTTGTTGTTTGTATGTGTACATGGTATCAGGCAAAGCCTACCGAGAAACACTTAAACGCTGTTAAGCGAATCTTTCGCTACCTAAAAGGAACCGTTAATTAGGGTCTATGGTATGCGAAGGATTCCTCTATTGCACTAACCGCTTTTGCAGATGCTGATCATACGGGTTGTCAAGATACATGTCGAAGTACATCAGGAAGTGCTCAACTCTTGGGAGACAGACTTGCCAGCTGGTCGTCAAAAAAGCAAAAAAGTACGGCTATATCGAGTATAGAGGCAGAATATATTGCCTTGTCCGGATGTTGTGCTCAAATCCTCTAGATGAGATCACAACTATCGGACTATGGCCATAGATTCAATAAGATTCCGCTGTACTGCGACAACAAAAGTGCCATCGCCTTATGCTGCAATAATGTCCAACACTCAAGATTGAAGCACATTGACATCCGGTATCACTTCATTAAAGAGCAAGTTGAGCAAGGGGTTGTTGAACTGTACTTTGTCAGCACAGACTATCAGTTAGCGGATATCTTCACCAAAGTGTTGCCTAGAGAAAGATTGGAATTTCTTATCAACAAGCTTGGGTTGAAGAGTTTTTCTCATGACACTCTGGCATTGCTGCCAGACGACAATGATGAATAATGGTGGTATCTCATCATATATCCTTGTATACTATGTACATAAGAAAAATATAAAAACACAAAAAGATTTTTCTCTTTGATAAATTTTTCAAAAAACAAAATACAAAAATATAAAATCAAAAATACCAAAAATATATTTTCATGGCATGTTTTCTAGAATCGATAATATTTACGACTTCAAAATGTCATTCAATAATGGCACAAAGCTGTAAATAAAGTTCGAATAGAAAACATGTCATATGGCTTGCTATTATTTCTGATAGCAACCCGGTCATAACCTTGAAGGCAAGTATATAGTCAAAAAGAGAACTTGACCTCACAATGGGAATTCATTTTCTCGGGTATAAATTACTTCATATTCATACAAAAGGCTTGTGTTTACTTTGCAACACAACCCGTGCTTTCAGGAAATAAGTGTACGTGTCAGTGCACTTATTGGGTAAAAATAAGAGAAATCTTATTTTTGGTGGTTAAAAATGTTGTGTTATCAAAATGAATCAATTTCTCATCAGAAAATAATTTTAAAAGAAAAATCTATCACTCAAACAACGTCTACAGCTCTTTAACTAGAAAACGGGACATTGTTTGAGGGGGAGAGTGTTTTATGTATTCTTTTAAAATGATACTTCATAACCTCATCACGGAACATCAACTGGAAAAGGCTTTTGAACAATAACGTGTCAAATCTTAAAGGGGAGTTAAATAATTAACTCAACTAGGACTTATGATGTAAGATTGTTCAACCGTTAGGAATTAGAATGCACAAAGTGAGTCTTGGAAGTTTAGTTTGCATCTAGGAGGACCTATGTTGTAATTTCCCAAACATAACTAAACCTAGGGAAAGTAGTAAAAGGAAATGGAAGAACATTGAAACCATAGGGACTGAATTTGCTATTTCATGAAATTTCAAGAATTAGATGACAAAAACACAGGGTGTTTACTTTTCAAATTAACACACTTACACAATTTTTCCTTTCCCTCTCAAACTCACGACACACACACAAACAAGAATCAAGAAAAGATTTCAAGCATTAAGGTAAACTAAAAACTCATTCATAATCATCTTAACTACACTCTGTCAAAGGGAATTATAACAAAACGACAAGACTGAACCATGATTAATCATTTTCGTTTTAGGGTTCATAATAAATTTTTGTTGTAAACCCTGAAATTGATTTAGGGGTTTAGTTCGCATGGGGTTAGTTAAGGTGCGTTTGAAACAGTTTAACAAAATTCTAACTCATTGTTGAGTTATAATGATTTTTGTGTGCGAATGTTGTGTGAAATGTATGTTTATGTATTAATAACTGTGGGTTTGTGTTTAAAATGAAGATATAAATGTTGTAAATGTTATTGAACCTCTAAATCACAAAAATCACCACATAGGTAGAATGTGTGAGTTATTTTGTGAATTTTGGCTTGTTAGGTTATAATTAGGCAATTAGATGAGTGTTTAAGTATTTGTATGGTTATTTGAACTTTCCAAGTGATAAAACCCATAAACAAAAGAACTTAACACTGCTAAAGAGAATTAGAAATTCATGTTTGTGACCTGCGAAATGTGCAGCATTCATCTCTGTGAAATGTGTATATTCTTCCCTGCGAAATGTACATAATCTCCTTCCATGCGAAATGTGTAACTTAGTTTTCCTGCGAAATGTGCAAACTATGCTTTCTGCGAAATGTGTAGGTAGTTGTTTCTGCGAAATGTGTCAGCGAAATGTGCAAAATGCTTGCGAAATGTGTAAATTATGTTTTCTGCGAAATGTGTTTGCGAAATGTGTAGGAAGTGATTTCTGCGAAATGTGCAATTACATTTTCTGTGAAATGTGCAATTATATTTTCCTGCGAAATGTGCAACTATATGTGTTTGTGAAATGTGTAACATAATATGTCTGCGAAATGTGTAACATATTAATTTCTACGAAATGTGTAAAAACAAGAATTTTTTTTCGAAATGTGTCATTTTATGAACAAAAACTCTGCCGAAATTTTTCTCAATCCTGTTAACTTAGACAAACATGAAGCATTACACATTAGGCATTAATAAAAGGCTAATTCACATGAGTTATCAAGGAAAGCTAAAGTCTTAGGTGAAGGAGTTGGTATTACACCAGAGGTTCCAGATGAGACAAAAGACAAAAGTAAAGAAGAGGTTGACTTAGATGATTGGGGATCCACTGATGATGAAGACCTCATTCTTCCAGAGGATAAAGATAAGCTAAAACAGAAAGTCGATGATAATCCATGGGTTTCTTCGGATGATAACGAATCCGAGGCCGAAGAAGATGATGAATCTGATGCAGAAAGAGATGAATCTGATGAAGGAAAAAATGTTGACATTGGAAAGACTGATGAGGAAAAAACAAAGTCTGATGACGATGAAAAAAGAAGTAAAGAAAGATGAAATGCATGAAGAGAAAAAAGTAGATGAAGAGCAAAAGTAGGAAGAAGTACATGAAGGCGTGGAACAACCTATGGATGAACAAGTAGAGGTGCCAGTATCCGCAACACAACAAGAGAGGCCCACTCTGCTACAATCTACCTCCAGTCACTCAATTTCTTCTAACTTTGCTAATCAATTCCTCAACTCTCCTAATGCTTCTCTTGTTGGTACTATTCCCAAAAATACTGAAGTAGAGATCATTTCAATGCTGGATGTTCATATCCAACAAGAGGTTCCGGTATTACAACAAGAACCTTATCAATCTGTCATAGTCTCTGTCATTCCAGAATCAACACAACAACCATAATCCACCCCTCCACCACCAACTACTCAACCTACACCAGTAACTACAGAAACTCCAGCTACTCAAGTTCCAAACACAGAAGCAGTTAGCTCTGTGGTTAAGAGATTCTCTTAAATGGAACAATTTGTCAAAGAACTTAAAGAAGCTAACTTTGGGAAACTTATTCATGATTAAATCAAGTTACAAGTCCCATCAGTAGTTGAAACATATCTAGGAACAAGTCTTCCGGATACATTCCAAAAAGAGCTTCAGCCTCACACTGCCAATCTCAAAAACAAACTATCTGAGCTGAACTACAAGGAAATTATTGAAAATTCGGTGAAAGCTTGAGTGGTGAAAGAAGTCAACAACGTTCTGCCTCAACTTCTCCCAAAGGCGGTATCTGACTTTGCTACACCAGTGATCAATGAAAACTCAACTGCCGACGATCTTACCAGAGGCAATATCTAACGTTGCTGCACCAATGATTCAGGAAGCACTCTCTATGGCCCTAGTTGTCTTAACAGAATCTTCTGCTTAACCGCAATCATCTTATCAAGCAGCTGAAACTTTAACTGAATTTGAGTTAAAGAATATTCTTTTAGAAAAGATGTAGATAAGCCAGTCATACTTAACTGCTGATGACCACAAGCATCTATACGAAGCTTTGGTGCTCTCTTATCAACTGGATAAAGATCTCTTTGACACCTATGGTCATACTATTTCCCTGAAGAGAAGTCGTGAAGAAGACAAAGATGAAGACCCTTCAGCTGGACCAAACCAGGGTAAAGAGAAGAATAAAAGGAGATCTGGCAAAGAGACTGACTCATCTAAGCAATCTTCCAAGGAACCTTCAACAGGTAAATCTCATTCCAGTACTCATAAAACTGGTAAATTTGCATCGGCAGGAAAATCAGCACCAAGAGAAGCTCATGATGTACAACTAGATATGGGTATTACTACCTTTGTTGGTATGTCAAAAGTTGATGATGAAGTACCTGTTGATCCTAAGCCGAAGAGAACAAGGCCAGATTGGTACCCAAGATCTCCAACTCCTGAGAAACCTGATCTTGACTGGAACACAACTAAAACCATTGATGATGATGAAGAACAACCATGGTTTAAAGAGATGATCAATGCTGAGAAACCACCACTCACATTTGATGAACTGATGAGCAGACCGATAGACTTCTCAGCATATGCCTTGAATCATCTCAAACTGCCAGAGCTCATAAGGGAAATTCTTGTTGGACCAGTGTTCAACCTTCTCAAAGGTACTTGTAAAAGCTGTGTAGAGTTGGAGTATCACATGGAAGAATGTTTCCAAGCCTTAGCAGATAAACTTGACTGGATAAATCCAAAAGGGTACGACCGCCCAGTTGATATGACGAAGCCCTTACCTGTACAAGAAAAAGATGGTCGTCTCATCATTTCGATTGAAGTCTTCTTCAACAACGACCTCGAATATCTGAAGGGAAGAACTCAGAAAGGACCTACTCCTCGTCTATCACCAAGACTCTAGCTGCAAGATACACATAAGTAGCTATCAAAGATATGATCCCACAACTCTGGAGTCCAGAACTGGTTGTTTATGACAAGGATGCCACTCTTGGAATCTCTCACTCAGGACCTCATCGTCAACAATTCTACAGGGCAATGGTCAACTCATCATCAAAGCATATAGTCTTCTCCAAACAGAGAATACTAAGTGTGCTAAGTGTTCAAGTTGAAAAGAAGTTTGGATACGGGTACCTGAACAAGATTGTCATAAAAAGAGCTGATCAAAAACAATACACGATCAAAGAAGGGGACTTCCCGGACTTGCACCCGAATGACATTGAAGACATGCTACTGCTACTCAACCAAAACAAGCTATGGAATCTTAATGCGGATGCCATTATTGATCTAGGGGTAGCTCTTTGACTGTTCACTTATGGTATCGTTCTTAAGGCTAGAGTTGCAGACGTCCAGCTTGGTGTCGAAAGCTATCAACGGAAGCTCAATCTCACTCTACCATAAAGAAGTTGTCCTGACATTGCAGCTAAAGAAACTTACACTCTAAACTATGACCCACCAGGGTTCATTTATGCCGACAATGTTGATCCCACTTGAATGGATCTTGAATTCCTTAGCTTGTGTAAGGTTTAGTTATGCAAGATGAATCCTACACAACTATGATAGAAACTTTGCAAAATATATCAAAGATTATGCAGAATCTAATCTTTGATCAATAAGAAGAATATGCAATAGAACAGTAATTGTAATGAACACACAGATTAACAAACAAACAAGCCTCAATATTATTAATGAAAATAATACGAATACTCTTCCAGTATTAGGGTTTCAATGACCTTGAAGCTATAAAGATATCTTGTGTTTGATATCTAACTCTATGACCTACGACCTCCTTTTATAGACACAAGGAGTCATAGTCAATATACAATCTTTTCTAAATATAACTCATACATATCGTATAACCAGCTGTAATCTTCTCATCATCACTATCTTGAAGCAGCATTAACCTTGCAGCAGCTTTAAACATGCAGCAGCACTAAGTTTGTACTAGCAGTAGTAACTTTGAACTATTAGCATTAATTCTGAACTAGCAGTACTAACTTTGTACTAACAGCATTAACTGTTTATACTAGCAGTATTAACAACTTAGCATATTTTCCATTGTAGTTCTTCAGCGGTACTAACTCCAACTGAGAAGCACTAAGTTAAGCTTAGCAGCACTAACTTACTTCAAGCATCATTAACTTTAAGCTTAACAACATTAACATCAGACTTGAACTTCAAGCAGCATTAACTTTACCAAGAGCAGCAGTAACTGTAACAGCACTTAGAAGTCTTTGAATTCCCAACAATCATCTCTTAAACTTGAAATTCTTCTTCAAAATTATCAAGTTTCTTCATTCAAAGCTTAATAAACACTGAGAGGATGCTTTCAAACACTTCATTGATTCTTAAGCTATTTTGTGATGAGCTTAAGAAGCTGATAACACATTTCATTTCAATGATCAGCTTGCAGCTTCTTGTTTAGCATATCAGTGATTGTAGCAGGTGTAAGGGGAT